>JAGVSQ010003192.1:0-22318 GCA_022683975.1 Rhyacophila evoluta | reverse complement strand
TGGTTCAGACTTTCTTGTGGCATCCGCAATATGTGGCCGAGCCAGATCCAGCGTCGCAGCTTTACTTTGTCAGTTATAAGTGGCTGCATAGTCCGTTCTCTTACCTTCTCATTTCAAATAAAATCATACCACCGTATGCCTAGAATCCTCCGCAGTCATCTGTTCTCAAAGCTCAGTATACGGTTGTTTTGGGCCTAATACTTAATAATTCTAATATTTTTTTATAAATATGTGAGTTTAAATGAACTGTTACAGATATTTATAATATGATGTGGACATAAAAACTTTTAATATTGCAATATAAGTGACTCATTTTGTACGCACAGTGGCATTTTTATTTTTGATTCCCTCATAATATAATTTGTCTGAATTATATCGTCGTCAACGGAAAAATACCATACATATGCTCGATTTTACAAAGATGAGTTTGATAAGACATTGCATAGAGTGTCAACTCTCCCACCGATTGAGGATACCTTCCATATGTTAGAACCAGGGCTGTGGAGTCAGATGAAAATTTACCGACCCCGACTCCGACTATATTTTACTCTCCGACTCCGACTCCAGCTCTTGACTCTGACTTCAATCTGAATTTACTATTTGTACGGCTGCAATAAACTGAAAGTAATCCCCTTTTGGGGTTTACTGCGATTATAAAAGTCTGCATAGTATCAGGCATGAAACGATGAGAGGTTAACTGGTTAACACATACCGTAACGTTATTCATTAACGAAAATGTTAAAGCAATTAAGTGGAGTCGGAGTCGGTCGATTTTTTCCGACTCCGACTCCCCTTAAAATGTTCCGACTCCACAGCCCTGGTTAGAACATACTATTATTTAATTAAAAATATTTCTTTGCATATGGTTGTATGTAAAACGTTATTTTGAAATATTTCCTGTACATTCCAAACTCCATAGGAGCTGTTGACTATGCTGTATTTTAAGTTTTAATGTTTTTACATGTTGACATATGTTCTTACATCTAAAACTAGAAAACAGAATTTTTAATTGAAAAAAAAACAATCCGTAACTATCAAAAATAAGATTTACCTCCTCTTGAACAATTACATATTTTACTGTTAACAGTGATATGTCTTTCCTGATATAAAATATAATTTTTACTATGTTACATAATAAATAACATAAATTGAACCATATTGGAACGTATTATGTGGCGTACAAGATACATGCATGTACTATACGTATCTAATGTAAATTGAATCTTAAGTAACAATAGGATGAATTCATCAAGCATTCGATGATGAAGGGATCCTTCCAAGAATGAAAGACACTGATGGACACAAAATGAGTTTTAGGAGGCGGAATATGAAGTGGTTGTACCTTCTGTTGACGTAGTGCTGTAATGTTATTGATGTTGAATATTTGAGGGGTCTAGTATCATAACCGATAATCTCCAGTACTGTATGATACTGGAGGTTATGAGTAATTATACTACACCACTCGACACATCAATAGCTAGCTAGTGTTCGTTGTATGTATAAAAAATGCTTAATACAATGTGACTTTATCGCCAAGTAGTCATTCATATGGTGCCTAAATTAGATCTGTACAAACTATTTTATTTATTTAAAAAAAACAGCTACGTTGTACAGCAACCAATTCTTCCATTATATAGATCAATTATTTATTATAATTATTTGCATGGAAAATTAAGATTTTTATCACAATATTGCACAACAGTATTCAGCGTCCTGGAGCAAGTGAAATCGCTGCACCACCTATAGTTTCTCGTTTTTTTGACTAAAAATTTATCTTCTAATTTTGGGTCCACCTATAATTTGTGCGCCTGAAGAAACTGCTCTTCGGTAGCTATGCCACTGCTGTACCACCTTGTGGTGCTCCAGATTAAAACTGGACGTGTGAAAAAAGATTTTCAAAAAAGAAATCACAGCATTTTTCTGCCTCTACAACTGCGTTGCGGAAGGCAACAAAAAAAAACAACTGCAGTAAAATATAGCAAATTAAAAAGGTTACAGTACATTTTAAAGTAATAGTAATATTTATGTATAAATATTTACAAAATCTATATTGGTTGTCTAGATTTGGTTCTGGTAGAAAATTAAGAATAATAAATAATTATAACGGTTGATTACCATGTCAGCTCTGAAAGTGGAGCATATTGAGCACACACAGTGTGAAAATGTCTACTCCAGAAATGGAGTATATGTATCACTGCACTGAAGACTTTAAGAAGACGCCTGGTTAGAGAACTCATTGGGTGTGGCACCAATTCAGCAGCTGTGTGAACGGAACCCGCCATCGCCGGCCGATTTTTTAAAAAATCATCAGATCTGGGAATTCAACAAGTGTTCACAAGCTAGAGTGGATTGTGGTTTCGAATTGATAACGGAAATAGCTATCTACTGAACTGATTATTCTAAAGAATTTTAATTCGATGTATTTATTCAACTGTGTATTCAATTGGATTGTGCCAAGTAAACAAAAAACTTAAGTTTGTGACTGACTGTGATGAGTGACGATCAGTTTACGAAATCGAAAATATGAACCAAGAAGTTATCTTCATCAGGTGATACAATGTCTTAAGAGTCCTAGCCCAACTGGCCTTTTTTTCAAGTTGGATTCCAATATCCTGGACCGTCAATAAATATTAAATTTTTTTTTTAAATATTTCCACAAAATTTACATTTAAAATACTGAAACATTTGCTAGCTAATCGCTAACCCTATTAGGGAACAATGTTCATCATATAAATATTGTGTGTGCGGACGTTTCCGGCTCCGAACAATCACAAACGCACACGCTTATCCATTCAGCCGAGCTAAATGACGCACTATCTACAAACTATTATAAATTTGATAGAGCAAGAGGCGCCCTATAGTATCCATATGCTCCACTTAGAAACCGGACATGAGGAGAGATTAATAATAGGAAATGTAATACTAAAAATATCTGATATCTTAGATGATTCTGTAGTAATAATACAATATAATATATATAAGTTTCATTTATGTATTACTACAATATATTAAGAGTTTCAATAATTTTTATAAAGGGAATCAAAGATGTTGGTTATCATATTTTGAATCTCTTGCGATTAAGTCCTTTTCAAATAGTGTTTTTTTTAATTTATCACTACAACATTTTTGTATAATACTTAACTTAATTATTGCTACATTATTATTTAAACACCCCCTATGTCTGATAATTTAACATTTTTTAAATTTCACTTTGATTTTTGGTAGATTATATTTATAGAATTTAATACATACCCGCTGTAGAGCGAAAAGTCACTAACTTACAAATTGAGTATCTAATTCAAATTCTAATTGTTATTAAAATATCTGTATATGTGCAATAATTTAAGTAGTATATTCGTTTTTACGTCTTAGACCGAGGCTATGAAAGATGCGACGGGGGCAGAGCGACATCAGTAAAGCGTCGGCAACAGAGACAGAGATCTCTGTTGCCGATACTCTGCTGCTGTCGCTCTTCCATTGTGGCATCTATCGTAGCCTCAGCCGTACAATATAATAATGGAAAATTTAGATCTGTAATTTGCCTACGTATATAAAAAATATGAAAAATGTATTCAGTGGTTTTTCGCAATATCGGCTTCTTTGGGCTTAAAGTATTAGTTATCTTGGTAATTAGGTTAAATAATAATATATTACCTATATAAGATAAATAAAATCTGATTTTGTATATTAGTGACCTATATCCATGACATAAATCGGTTAAAGAATTTTCACGAAGCTATCGAGATAACCCATAAATTAGGAGTTTAAAATTATGTACATTGACGTGACTAACTCATTTATACCAAAAATATTAGATACTGACTATTCGCTTCACAAATAACTTTGCCAACAAACATATTAATTATAGTTACAGTACAGCCAGTTTTACTGATTTTTATTTATTGCATTTTTTTTTCTAAGTACTTTAATCTTATATTTTACATATAGTATGTTTGTTTAATTATTGCACGTGTAAATACTGGCGATTTTTTTATTTATAAAAAGATGCCCACAATATTTAATCGCCCTTGCGCGGTGCACAGTCTAGACATTACCACGGTGCGGCCCTGAGTGGAGCGATGTAAATAAACATGAAGTTCGCAATGATTTTTCAGCAAATCACTTGTGGCTAAATTTATTATGTGAGAAATTACTTTAATTTATTCCGAAATGTGGCTTCAGTCTTACAAAACGGTGTCAAATGAAGTGTTTAAAAACTAGGTAATATCTATGTCTATGATTTTTTTATAATGTGACCGTTTCCTGAATAAACAATATTTGTCAACCGCTGGCACAGAGCAAGGTCGGCACTCGTTATCAGTGATGTGACAATTTAATTCCGTGGACTGATAACCTTAGCTGGGAAGCAGCCATTTTTTTCTAAACTTTGGCAGTTTATTTGATTAAAATAATTATAATGATCTTTAATTAAATCATTTTTAACTTTAGCACTGAACATCAACGCTTTAATATGTTACAGTTTACACAATTTCGTTAAAACAGTGGTCTCCAAATGTTTTGAGCCAATGACTACGCTATGAAACTGATCGTTGTTTCTGAACATAAAGACGATATCGACTGCATAAAGAGAAAAAGTCGTAACTCTCGGTTTTATGAAAATATCATTTTTCGACAATCACAATACATACAACTTAATACGCATACTAACAAAAGGATGTAAGCTGGTATCTAAAGTTAGCATTTTGAAAAAAGGATGGCCTGTGAAATTGGCGATCAGGAAAAAGAACTTCCACACACCAAAATTGTTGGTTTGTGTGAAACAACTTATTCAATTAATATCAGAATCCGTAAATAAATCACCAGTTTTAGTCTTCATGGACTTCAAGGTTGTGTCAATTTAAAACAAATGAATTTGGCCCAAAATCATTAAATATACTGAGCCTGTCTCCTGTAAAAGTTGTTTTATGTTTGTTACGTTCTATTTCCTTTCTGCAGTCGATGTAGATTAGTATATGTAATATTGTTTCACCATGTAATATTTAAAATCCTTCTAAGCGGTGCCCTTCCATGCTTGAGGTTCCGGGTTCGAGTTCCACAGCTGGAAAGTAATTAAAATATATATATACAAAATGGTTACCAAATAAATTGATTAACTGTTTGACAATCACTTATCGTGAACATTTTTTACATTGAAGAGATCTACATACTTCACTTTCGGAGCGGACATGTTCATATTACGGAGATCTATATGCCACACTTAGTAAAAACAATATTCATGGTCTTAAATTATGCACCTATCAATTCTTTAGTACAAAATTGTACAAACTTTATATTAATATAAATAATGGTACCTTAAAATTTTTCCTACATCCCTTTTTTATATATTTTATAGCATGTTCCCTCAAAAAGTGGAGCATATGAATCTTACACAGAGTGAAAATGTCCACTCCGAAAGTAAAGTATATGGACCTCCGCAATGTGAAGACATCTTGACGGAATATTTTTTTTTCACGAGAATTTTGTCAGATAATTATTGCTTAACCCAATGGGCATCCAGTCCTGTATTTTTTAGATTTTCAAATCCGACAGATGGGGAATCGAACCTGCATTTCCCAGATTACTACGCGCGTACACAACCAACTACGCTACCGGGGAGACAATTATATGTAATAAAACACGTATTTTAAATAAAAAGATCTGTATTGTTATATAAAAACCATCATGAATTCTCACTAAGTAAAACCTGAATATTATTATATAATGTACACGTGATATAGGAACTTCGATAAAATTAATTTTTAGCGTGAATTTGTATTTTTTGACCTAATTATATATTATATGTCTAACTAAATATAAAAGAAGTCCATAATAATCAAAATTACTTTTGATTGATATCAGTGCCAACCACATAATATAGCTTGAATGGTCATCCATCCAAATTGTGTCTACACTATGCAACTTTAGTCCGGTGATGGTACGGAAAATAAAAAACAAATGATTATAGAGCTAATGGGAAATAAATTATTAAATTACAGTTATTTTAGCTATCACGGTACTTATGAATTTTTAATGGTTTTATAAATTACTCTCATAAGATCTAAATTCAGAATTTAAAATCAATTTCCATCAAGCACCATCAGTCGAAAATATTAATTACTCATAATATCTGTTTAATTCTCTCGTTGGACCGTCTCTCTCTTCTTTTTGAAATCCTTTGTTTTTTAAATAGTATTCGCTCTGAAATTGAAGCATATGTATCTTCAAGCTGCAAAGATTTCCACCCAAGATGTAAGGTATATAAATCTTTTATAATGTGAAGGCATATTATGTTGGTAAATATTTGTGACGCTAATTTCTCTACCAATTGCACAGCCAATTGAGTACCCAGTCGTACGTACGTATTTAAATTTAAAAATCCATTGTACTTCATCTATACCATAATATTATTTTTTAAGGATGTCATTGTATGCATTATTGTGATATAATGAACATACAATTTGTATATTGTCAACATCTTAAAAGAATAAATTTCATTTAATATGCGAGGAGACGTGTGAAGTTTGTATGAACGTATAGCTTAAAATATTGGCAAATAAATATATTATATTATTGTTTCGATTTATGAGTTTTTTTTTTATTTTTTTTGTGACTGCTAAATTTGCCATCCGCTCTTCCGTCCTTCCACCTGTTTTAATCAGGCGTATACCGGAAATATGATATCGAGAAGCGATCTACTTTATTCGACGGGAATGTCTTATAAATATAAATTACCCAAGACACGCTCAAGTGCGTTGAAGTCAAAAATATAAACATATATTTTTAAAGTCCTATTTAGCTTGGCAACTATGTCGAGAAACAATCACACTCGCCATATGACGCCGCAAACCTTTCAAAAGCAATGAAATTGAAATTAAAGAATATTTATAAATAAATATTTCAGGATACTTTATTCAGTAGTTAAATGTAGTCTTAAAACTCACACAAAATTATATGTACATATATTATTACTCGTATAAGCAGGGCTAAGCCGTGTTATAGTGTGCAGATTGTGCACCGCACAAGGGCGTCCGATTATTATGGGCACCTTTTTCATAAGAAAAAAATGATGAGCAATTGATTAAGTAAAATTTAAAAATACATATAGAATTTTTAATTGACATGATAAAATAATCTGAAATTTTGGTAGAATATCATTGTATATTTTTAACGTACTTAACACCGATGCGAAAATCATCGCTTACGATGTTTTCTGTTTATTTTATGTACAATCAGAACCAGCTCTATGTACAGGGAACACGGGTAGTTGTCCGGGGCGCTATGTAATTAAAGCGGCATCAGTGATCTTCCAAAAAAATAGATTCTACAACCCACAAGGGTGCCTGAATATGATGGCACATTTACATAATTAAAGCAGTCATAGTAAAAAAATATACGACAACTATATAAAGTACTTAGAAAAGTGCTAGAAAGTTACACATTTGCAAATTATAAATCGGTGAAAATATAAACTGGCGGATATTTTTTTTGCACTAAGACGCCTCCTACCCATGACGCGGCACTGAGACCATGAAAGTGTTTTTAAAAAATAAACACACATATTTGGATTGAGACTTAGGTTACCCCGCATTCAATTGTACTGATGTTTAAAAATAATCCAAAAGAATGGACATCAATACATAGTCACCAAATATATCCAAATATAAATAATATAAAATATAAAATAACCCATCACGGACTGATATATATATATATAATATATATCGACTGTAAAAAGAAAAAAGGACATAACCTACAAGGAACGAATTTTACAAGAGGCTGATAAAAAAAAATATTTTGTGTCAAAGTGAAAATTGACTTTAAACAGGCACATTCTTGAAGTGATTTTTAAGAAAAAAACAATAAAAGAAATTGTGCTGGAAGTTTTATATCCTGGTTAAAAATTTGTCAGGCCATCTTTTTTTCAAACTTAAAGTCTAAATATATGTATTAACAAGAACAAGAACGTAGGTATTGAGTTGAAAAGAAGATAATTTGAAAAAATGTGAGTTATGTCCTTTTTACTGTCGATAGTATAGTAGAAGATATTCAGCGTGAAGTGTTTCCGGTTTTTAAAAGTTGGCGCGCGCGCGTTGTGATTTTGAAAACTTTTCGAATTTCGAACCGAATTTTATTCTAAACCGGCATGCAGCCGCGCTGGGCGAATAGTCAGACGTGTTTAGTTCAGTAAGTCTCGCGAGACCGTTCAGGCTGGTTGTGCCGTGTATCGATCTCCACTACCCGAAAGACACCCATCCACAAGCGATCAGCACGCTGGTCATTTATTTTTCGACGAGGGGCGACAAAATTTTTTTAGGTTCGGTTTTCCTCCCAGAGAGCTGAGAAGGGCTCCGACATGAAAATAACGTGGCTCGTGCTGCTCGTCACGACGATAGCGGCTTCTGGCTCTCAAGTAAGTCGCAAACTAATAAATAACTCACACTTCCGACGATGATTTTCAACAAATTGAAACGCATATTAAAACTACATTTAATTCAGTGAAAAATTAAAAACACGATTACCTATTCATCGACTTTAAAACTACGATATTCGACATATAACATCCACCCACATTTAAAATCCACTCTAAATATTTTTAAAAAAAGTTACTTCTACTCATACAATATTTATCAATTGATAATATTGACATAAAAAAAAACTATAATCAAAATAGTTATTTGATGTTTGTATAAAAAAAAATATTCAAACTAAACTTTTACACATAAAAATCGTGTATTTAAGACATTGTAATATGTAATTGAGTTAATTTATGACTATAATAATTTTTCTATTAATTGAAAATTTGTGAATGATATATATCATTAATTTATTATCAATTAAAAATATGTGAACGGTATATATATAATATTTTTATTGTGACTCTCATATTACTTAATTGTACTGTCACTTACTTGGCAGACTCCAGATTTAATAAAAATATAGCTATGAAGTTAATGCTTAAAATCTTTACTTTTTGTTTAAAAGGTGTAAAAAATATGCAAAATTTTATTATAATTGTAAATTCTCTAATACAAAAAACGTTATGTGACTATTATCTCTCTTGTGATGTTTACAGTAGTAGGTAAAAAACGAAACTATAATTAAATAAAATTAAGTTACTAGAAAAGTTCAGTAAAATGATATATCTAAATTCGACGACTGAAAGGCGGATTTTTTTTTGGGTGTACGTTATTCAATATGAACGTATATTTTATAGTATATGACAATATGAAATTGAATATGCAAAATTATTACACAATCTATAAATTTTTCGTATTTTTTTTTCTCGTATCTTCATAATAAAAAAAATAATTCATTAACTTTAATAATTATTATTATATTAAAGATGTTTTTATCCACGTCGTTTCTTATTGAGTTTTATCTCTTCCCTTGTGTTGGAAAGATGTAACGTTGTTTAAAAGCGTATATAAAAATAATTTATTTTGGGAGAATTTGGATGAAATTTTTTTTTTTTGTTAAATTGAATATTAAATATGATGATGCAAATTTTGTGTCATTTTTTGTTCATTGAACGGCTGTATAATTTAATAAATAATAATTATCACATTCTGAATAAGTTTCCGAAAGTGAATCCAGTATACAAGTATTTTTTGAAGTAATTGATATTTGACAATATTGATTTTTACAGTATTTGCAATATATTATAGAAGAGATATTTAAGAAACGTCCTTTTAAAAACATTGTATTAAATATTGGGTGGTTAAATATCACGCGGAATCACAAAATTTAAGACTTAATGTAATAATATTTTTTACATAATTGACACTATCCATTCTTGATGAATTATAAAATGAACGAAACTCATTAAAGTTTATAAATCATTTAACACTTTGTGATAGCCTGGCAATATAAAAAAAAAACAAAACTTAAATACGATACAAACGAAAGTTTACTGTGGTTTTAAGTATTTTCTCGAAAATTAAATTGTAAAAGCATATTCTTCAATAAATCTGCGAGTAAAAACAGTCAAGTGTAAAAATAAAGTGTATAAAAACATTTTTAAATGAAACAATTCATTATAATGTCAATCTGCCAGGAATTGTCAGCATGTTTAAAGTGATATTTTGACTTAAAATAAAAATTATGCGTGTTAATGTCTATCTACACTGAGCAAATGTATGTATTATATAATTTATATAAAAGAAATGTTATTTCTTGAACGTCAAAAAAACACACTACACACACGTGTCCATGACATGTCAGTCTGGAAATCTTCTATATCACCGAGAAAGAAAGCTAAGGAAGCTCTTGATATGGTAGTATCACGTAAAATACGTTCACAAAAAGCTCGGATAACTATTGATTCAATTAAAAAATCGATTCCTCATATTGTTAAAAATGTAACAGAGTATTATTTAATATATTGATATTAAATATAGAGATACATCGTTATATTTAAACGAATATCCATAACTGATTTTTCTAAAATAAGATTAAAAATATCTATTTTATTACTGTGAGATATAGGTTAATATGTAAATAAAATTTATTGTCATACGTGTGTAATATATATGAATAAAACCAGGACCTAAATAGATAAAAGCAACTTGATTATCATAGTTCGTGACATATTTTTACAAACTATTTTATCGATACGATTTGTATATGACTTTATAAAAATGTACAAAAAGATTGCTTAATTACAGTTTACTTATTTATAATTAGATTTATTTACTCGATATATAAATAAAACTAAACAACATGAAAAGGACTTAATTTAATTGTTGTTTTTTATGATAAATTATATTTATTTATTTGTGTGTTGAATTGAGGATATTTTTAACGGATAATGAGTCAATATTTATTTTAAGTTCAATACAGTATTTATATAATTGTGATGCATTCAAGAGTATAATCTATTATGAAATAATAATACGTAATTGGTGTTATATTAAACTCACATTTTATATAATAAGGAGTGTTTAATTCTAATTATAATTAGTATCAATACTTGATAAATTATAATATATTAGGGTTATGTGTAATATCGATCAATTATCTTATTTTTATTTAAATATCAAATATATTTTTGATATGAATATTTATAATATATTGACGAAGTTGGAATTAAGCTGATTTTTAACCAAAACCTTTTAAAATGTATTCATTTCTGTATGAATCTTGGAGGATAAAAAATCTTTATGAACTACTCTAATATATATAGTAATTATTAATAACTATTTAGCCAATGATTTCATGCTAAAGATATCTTCTTCTTCTGCCACATCCACTTCATTTCTTCAAGATATTATCGTTTATATATTAAAGACATCTTACATTTTTTGCGTGTCTCACACATGCGTATATACAGCTTGATGACGGCAACAGGGGAAATGCGGCTCGTAAATAGTGATCCAGAAGTTAAAAATAAAACGAATGGTTTTAAGTTTATCCAAAAAAATACGAGACAAAAATATTGAATATGTAATATTGAATCAATTAATGTATCGATTACGCGACGAGTTCGACTGTCGGTGTTTGGTTAAGTGAAAACTTTCAATACATATTAGTAGTTTATTTCAGGACCCAGGACCAAAGAAAACGTCCGTTATCGCTTAAGAGTATTCCTCCACAGTATAAAAGTTTATAATAGTATATCACCTTGAATGAAAATTGATATCTATGCGTAGTTTTTTTTAATGTATTTTAGACAACTGTTGAAATATGTATTATGTTTTATTGTATTTATTTACGAGTTTAATTATACAATAATATATTAGAACATATCGTTGTCAACAGGAAAATAGCTTCCATGCGATCGATTTCACGAAAATTAGTTGATACAACATTGACTAGAGCTTAAACTATTCTACCGTTTGACAAAACCTCCCATGTGTTAGTACATACAGTTATTTTATTTGAAATAATTATTTTATCTCCTATATGGTCATACACAAAATGTCATTTTTAAATATCTCCCATGTATTCCAGATTTATATAAGAGATATTTATTGAGTAGCACTTACTACAGTGTGTATTTTTGACGTTTTAAAAAACAATTCGTAACTTTCAAAAATCAGTGGATACCCCCTTCTGAACAATTAGGTTTTTACATATTTAGGGTATTTTCCGTTGACGAAGATATGATCCTGTACATTGGTTGTATGATAATATTGGAGTACAATTTTGTGCTATGGGAAAAATCTACGATTACAAAAATAAAGTTTTTTTGGGCCTTTAAATAAATGATATGGGAAGTCACGGAAAAAAAACAGTGCGTTCTTAATCTTTTATCGAATATAATATCTAATTAAAATGTGCTCATTTGTTGACCTGTGTAAAATAGGTTGACAACCCTTGGTCTCACAAATTTTGACAGTGTTATATAAAAAATATATATTTTTGACGTATTTTTGCCTGACAATCGCGTTGCGGCCGTGGCCTTTTACGCTGCTCTCTTGACATTGTCAAAGTTTATCACCTTTTTTAGCAGATAATTTTTATATTGAGTTAATCGCGACCGAATTATGTGTATATAGATACACATATATATGTGTACATATATAAAAATACATAAACAGATAAATTTAGCCTATCGAAATTAATATAATAATTATTTATTAACACACACTTTGTCTGTTGATAAAAATATCTCAATTAGGTATATATTTTTGTTAAATGACGGCCATGACTTGTATTATGTATACCAAATAATGGAAAATATCTCCGGCAGAAATTATTTAAATTAATAATAATTAGACTCCAGATAAAAACTGATATTAAAAACTTATTAAATAATAAAAATAAAATTTGCTGTTTTGGGCTTTGTAGTCTAAATATATGAAAACAAAAAAAATAAAAATTATTAGTTCAATAAAAAAGGGTTTTATTAGTTTAGGATAATTTATTTATAATGTTCTGCAACGCTGATTACTTATGTAATTCATCTTTACCTAGTCATGTTATGAATATTTATCAATATATTAATATCTGCCACAGCGTAAGTAAGTGCATAGGTGTGTAGCTTTCGTTATAAATCGTTATGGACTAGATTTTGCATGTCTTACATTTGAATCCAGCAAACGGCCCCGCTAGATTTATATCCAGCCATAATAGCCAGAATAGCCAGCAAGTAGCACTCTTAAAAATAGGGGCTTAAGTTTCCGGATCCGGATCGATTCTATTATTTAGTATTTACCGATCATCCTGAACTTCTAATAATTGAAAAGTATACAAATCAAATCCCAAACTCTCGGGACCAATCCTTTTATTTCGTTATACTGAAATCTGAATAAACTGAATATAGGAAATATATTAATACGTATTTTTTAACGTCGTTCAGGACAGCAAAAAATATTCGATATACTGGAAATTTCGCATTGAATACATTTGTTATACTGCCTTTCCGAAGTGAACTAAACACAGTGTCCAAAAATTTTAAGTTATACATATTGAACAAGTATTTTTTGTGTAAAAGAACCATATAGCATTTTTTAAATCAGTTTTTTTCTACTGATTCGTTTAAATTCTGATAAAATCTTTTACATAAGACTCCTATTCAAACTCGTCTCGTTTATATATTCACATTGTGGGATAGTGTGACCTTAGGAATACGTCCCTCAATGTTTTATGTTACCAATATATATGTATTAAGTTTCTCTAGGCCAATTACGTGCTTTTAGAGTGCGATTTGTGAATACGTTGGGATATCGAAATATCAATCATATCCTACGCTTTTGGTTACAGAGTTATCAGTTTTTTTGACCCATCTAGTCACCTCTCACTTCTAAAATATTCAGCTCAAGAGATTCTATGTTCTTTGATGATGCAGGTCATGAAGATATTTAGTTGTTTTTATTGTGTATTATGCAATAACAGTTTCTTAGGAATATTTTTACGCATAAAATTTACGTATGTTAATGCATGCTCGGATACTAAAATTATTTTCAGATAATTTTACATTTACATAATAATTATTAAAATCGGTCTCGCTTGTATACAATATAAATATGTATGTACATGTATATCGTTGGCTTTAACTATACGAGGAAAATAACTTTACTGTTCACGCATATAAAGATACACGCATATAATAATGCAGGTGACAGTTATGTATAATATTTTACCCATTTACCGAGAACTTTATGAAATTTATGAACTACCTCAATTGCGAATCCGGTTTCTCCGACATCCTCAGATTGTATGTAAATATATTTATAATACCAACCAAGGTCGCACTGTGCTAATATCTAGATTTTGCACTATACAAGGGTGCCTGCATATAATGGGCGCCTTTTTATTAGAAAAATCGGTAATATGATATTTGCCAAGTTAAAACAAGAATATTATGAAAAAAAAAAATATGTCAATAGATAGTTGATCAAACAAAATGTTTGCACAAGGGCACCTCCTACCCATGGCGTGGCACTGATAATGACATACAAACGTAGGACTATCCACTGAAAACGGAATGTTCGATACAAAAGTAGAAGAAGTGGATATAAAAAGAAGATATTTCCGAATATTTTTTAATTTATAATCTATTTCCTTTTTTGAGCGATTTATTTATTTAATTTTAATTTCTAATATCCAATTTCTTATGTTATCGGGAGGTAAAAAGTCCCTTGTCAACGGGTTCGATATTGACAAAAAGGACTAGCTATGTACGCTTTGAAATTATAGCGTATGGATCTACACATTGTGAAGAAGTCCACATCAGAAATTGAGTATATGGATTTCCGCCATGTGAAGACATGTCTTGACAGATTTTTTTACGAGAATCGGTTGTCAGAGAATTGCTCAATCCGATATGCGAAAGTTTTATATTTTTTTATTGAAAAAATCGTGCAATTGTGAGAATTGAACTCGTAATTTCCGCTTCTGAAGCGCCCACGCTAACCTCTCGGCTACCGGGATTATACAGGATATTCAATATATTATTTAATCAAACACGTCATAAATACAACAAAATAAATGACTACATTTTTCATGATTCTCATGTAATTCTCATTCATTCCACAATTCTTATTAATTATATGTACTTTAATATCATCATCAAAATATATAATGTATAATATGAATTGAATTAGACACATTGCAGATATAGTACAATATATATTTTTATTATGTCATGTCAAAAAAAATCTAAATTACCAAACATATTGTAGTTGTTACGAAAATTGTCATTAACTCGCAAACAATCTTTGCGGAAATAATCGCGTTTAAATATTTTTTGTCTATTAAAATAAGAGGATTTGATTACTTTTTGCATTATTTTCCCTTGTTATTAGTCATATATTGCAGTAAATTATAATTTTAAAATATACATATTCAACGTATTAGTTCATTTTAGCAAAAAAATCGTTTTTGGAAAAAAGTTTCTGACTATTTTCTTAACAACGATGTGTATTTTTATCCGATATTGCAAAATGCCATGAATTATATTATGTTTTGATTGTATTATTATATTTATGATTTGTTTTTATATTATAAGGAATTGTTAATTATATAATTTAGAATTTAATTACAAAGCGCAAGCGTCGAACCTGAACCTTTCAATATCAAATGTAAATTGGCTGGCTGTATCATGGAGTTATCAGTTGTAATATTTAAAAAAATAAACATTACAATATTCAACGACGTGATAAAAATGAGATTATTAATTTTCGCAGAAAATATTTAAATTCTATTTTAATCACTCATTTGCTATATGGCTTTTAAAGTGCTCATTAAATATTTTTTTAATTTTAATTTAATTATAAAATTGTTTTTTTATAAGAATATTTGTGAAAAGGTATTTTGTCAATTAAATATAATGCTGAATATACGTTGTCCTAATTCATTCAGCGATGCCATTGGCGTGCGAGACACCTTATTGCAGGGTGCCTGATCATTTTTTATTGTGTATTTTATTGCTGTTTGTTTCGCCTTATTATTATTACATTTTATATTATTATTAAATATCAAACTGTTATTTGTATTCAGAATCTCCAACGCTTAATTAATTTTTTTTAAAACTTTAAAGCTTTAATTAATTTTTTTTTAAATTTATTTAACTATTTTAAAATATTGGAAAAAACGAATGGTATGAATGGTAAGATTTTGTTTGCAGTCCTAAACTTTCACCCAGTTCGCTTTTTCTAACATTTTTCCAAAAGTACGATTTAGACTGTAGAAAGGAAAAAGGATGCAACTCACACAATGTTTACACGAAGTTCATTTACTATATAGCTAAAAAACACTTAATAATATATTTTTTTTACATTTCTCCTTTTTTATACACTTAATATTTGTATGTTTATATAAACCATCTCTGTTAGATCAATAACTGTAATAAACTATAAAAATCAATTTATTATATATTATATCTTTTGTATACATATAACATGCGAAAACAACAGCGGAAACAAAAAAGACGACATGTTCAGACAAATATCATTTATTGACATGACTGTATCTAGCCGCTTTGAATAATCTTTCTCTTCCGTTCTGAGATGTAATGACATCATCAAAACAACTCATACCAAAGTCATCCGATATACACACGTACATGGCGGTCCTAAATTTAATACCAAATAATTATTTATGTTGATATCAATGATATGTTTTATTTAGTAATAGCATCATTGAAATTATAAAAGTTTTTATGAGGAGTAAATAAATTATAGATACATTTTAATCGGCATATTTGAAGAAATATAAGTACTGGATACTATCATATCCAGCACAATAAAAATGAAGGAAACAATCATGTACAAAAGTTGAATATCAAATATGTTTTGTAAGAACTAACGGGATTGTGTAAAAATTAGTCTGCGATACTGTTTGAGTGTTGAAATAATGGGCGGTGTGTGAGATGGGCGGTATACGCCTAGCCACCTGTGGCTTCAACCAAGGGCGGTAACCACCTGTGCGCCTCATCCGCCCAAGCGCCACTGCCGCTTTGGCTAGACTCGTAAATTCCACAAAAGGGACCAATAATTGTGTCCTAAAACGAATTTCTTTCACAGTTCTGCCTTCGCCGCCCAAATGGGATAACACCAAATCCACTTTGAAAACGAAAAATTTCTTCTATCTTCTATCGATTAGTAGTCTACATTGCTATGAATAAAATATAAAACACAGCTAGATGAACTAAATAATATTTATCTAGATCCAAAAATAGAGTTCTACACTTTCATCGTATTTGACAAAAAAACCAATTCTTAAGTTAAAAGAAACATTATTCGTGATATTAACTCAAATAAATCTTACTTTCGACTTTTTATAGCTATTTATTGTCTTAGGCAGGGTCGTGTGGTAGATTTTATCAGTATAATACAAGTCTTTATAATGTCGCCCCTCTCGCGCCCGAAATCACGTCCGTCTGGTTTCTTGGTTTTTTTAGGTGTCACGCTAATATAAAACTCTCTTTTTCACAAATTCGTATTTTCGATTACGACGCCCCCTCATGGTTCATACGCTAGGAGCATTTGTACTGATTTCGCTACTTTTGCCGCCCTCTATCTACATGATGCCGCCTGAGGTGACCACGTCTTTGTCTCATGGCACGCCCCGGTCCTGGTCATTAAGTTTTCCTTAAACATTGGCAATTCACGACATCAACGAAAGAACGGCAAAACCTCCTTTCCAAAAATGATCCATAATGGGAAGACTTATTTTGACTGAATATTTTTCATTATGCAGCTACGGAATTTGTGCGGGTATATAATAGCCACTGCTATGTCATTCATTAAGCTGTGTAAAATTTAAAACATTTTTCCGTCTTTGCTTCCGGATTGGAAAATAGTTTAATGACATTGACTATAGATAGGAAAAAACACGTGACCCTCAGTTTATTCAAAATAGATTTTTTTCAATAACCGCAATGTATACAATTAATCTCATGTTCTATTTAAAATATGTAAGCTGCAAATGCCGAATCAGTATCTAAATTTAGCTTTAAAGATTGAAAAAAAGAATTGCTTGTCAAATTGCGACCAGGAAAAAGGACATCCACCACATCATTTTTTTTATTTTTCTTAAACAACTTATTAAATCAACATCAGATTGGATGATTAAAAAAACCAGTTTAAGTTTTCATGCACTTCAAGGTTGTGTGTGTTTGATATTTTGACGTTTTTGCGCCTGCTGTAAATTTTTTTCTATGTGGGATAGGTCTTTTTCGGTTGCTACAGTCATACAAATAAATACAAAATGAATAATCAATACACCTGAAATAGAAATTGTTAAACAATATCAGATTGGAAAATTTAGTCAATCTGGAATATTCAAATTGATTTATAAAATAAAATAAAATATTTATAAAAATAATAATTTGGCGTTATATCTCATAAATCTGCAATTTATTTAAATATTTATTATGGCATTTAATCAAGGATTAAGAGTGGGAAAAATGAATTGTGTCAAAAAAGATTGCAAGGTTTTTTTATTTAAAAATACAACGATGAAGACAATATTATTCTGGGCCATGAAATGGAACAACATGTCGAATATTACGAAATGTATGCTTATTTAATTAATTTGGTCTCGAATTATTGTCACGTGAAATGCGAACTTGCTGCAATACAAATTGTTTGTATTGTATGAATACTCAGTTCGTCAAATTCACAAAAGCAAGGGTATCGACTATCAAAAAGAAAAAGAAGGTAGCCCAGAAAAAAAAAATCACAAGGCACGTAAGTCGTCTATTTAATAGTGTTAGTCGAAAGTCAACATATTGACACAACACAATCTTGAAGTGCACGAAGATTAAAATAGATGTTTTATTTATACAATCTGATATTAATTTAAGAAAAACCAAATAAATGCCTTATTTTTTTTTTAAATGGGTTACGTCTTTTTTCCTTTGCACAGCTGACATGGTGTCCTTATTATAAATGGCTGGTAGTCTTTATTCGAGCGCTGGAAAAGTGGAGGAATCTGCAGGATCAAAAAACCGGTTCCGCGGATTTAGTCTTTGGGTGTATTTAAAGGAAGCGAACCGAACGAACCACGATGAGTCCGATGACACAAGAGCCATTGTTCATAAACCGCAAAGTTGGAACAGAAACGTTGCATATGAAATAAACTTATAACTATAAGTTACGTTTTTTTTTTTTTAAATAAATAATTACTTCGAGATATTGATAGCAATATAATTTCATTCCCTGGTAGCCGAGAATTTAGCGTGAAAATCGCGTCGGGGAAGTGTGGGTTCGGTTCCCACATATGGTTGATAGATAGATGGCCAATTCTCGTGAAAAATACTCTCATGTCTTCACATTGTAGTGATCTATGTAGTCCTCTTTCAGAGGGGACGTAGATCAACCTTTAGATACATGTAATTTACTTTCAGAGTGGGCATTGTAACAAAACAAAAAAACTATATAAGAGTGCATTTGTAAATTTAATATAAGATTTGTTCGTTTTGTTTGTATACCCCTTCTGCGACAGAATAATTGTAAGACAGACTGTAGACAAAATAATATCAAGCTACTAAATAGAGCTAATTCGCAGCAAGGAAGAATATTCATCTCCTAAAATAGCGAAAAGAGATAAATTAACACAACCATATGCCGCTTATTTCGCACACTGCGTGCACATATTTAATAATCATTTCAGTAAATATACATATGTGAATAAAAATTATATAATACATAATTTTGTAAATAAAATTTTACGATTTGAGTCAGATGCATACACAGGTAATACGTAAACATCAAAATAATATATTCAGTTAATAGTTTTATACATTTCCGTGTGTTTAATTTGTATATATCATACATGATATATAATACCTCAAAAGTGTTAAACAGGGCCGAATAATGCTGATAGATAACCGACCTTTACTGGTATACAATACTTGTCAATTTTAATTAAAGTTTATGATCAATATTAATAAATACAAATGTGATAAATGTTTTATATTAATAAGTAAATTTTTCTCAGTGACTTTTTTGATATAATGTTTAAGACTTAGGCAACGCCGGTTTCGTAAATGAGATTTTTTTTTACTTAAAAATGGACTAAATTAGTCATAGAAGTATTTTTAAAATTGATATAAAATGAAATTGAAATGTATTTAATTAACTAGTCACTAATTTTGATTGAAAAAATACGATATTGTCGTACACTAGAAATTCGGACATTGCTAGCAATCCGGTTTTTACGTTTCGATATCTTCAGGCAGTTAATGTCACGTCATTCGTCCATATATAGAATGTATATCAGGAAGTTTGAAACTCGTTTTGCAAATTAAGAAGCATATATATGCAAGATCACAAATTTGTAATACAATTTAATATAAATTAAGGGTAATGCAAAATAATATATTTATACAAATTATACAATACATTTAAAAAAAAAAAAAAAAAAAATCGTTTTAATTTATTTCTACAAATTACTGCCATTGCCCAACTGTCAAAAGATCGTTAATTTATCAATATTTGCCTCAGCATCGTAAAGCAGTATTCCTGGAGTATAAACAAAAGAAGTTGAAAGTGTCTTAACAGATGATATCAGTATTGGTGTTTGTGAATTGATACACTAAAAAAATAATACAATTATATTCCACCAGGAGTTTATAGTAAATTATTATATTACATAACTTAAAAATGTCTATATTTTTTTATTTTAACGAATCAATTATTTACCATATTAATTTTCAATGTACATAATAATATCAAACAGTTTAATCGAAACAATCGGTCAGAAAAAGTTTTCTATATATACTATGTTTAATTATCTGATTTATTACTCACGTGCCTTATAACTTACAAGTATAATACACAAACGATATTTTAAAATCTGCATTAAAGAGATTTATTTCGATACATTGTGCTAATATTGTATGTGCCATTTATCTTTTAATACATCTTACTCATTCATGTGAGTAATTAAATAAATATAATTTTTCATAAGACATTGGGGCTATATTTAACTCCTGACTACAATATTGTTTGCATCGGATTTCATTGCTTTTAAAATGTTTGCGGCATCATATAGCAAGCTTGATGATCTCTTCACATAATTGCCTGTCCAATTAGTACTTTTTTAAATATATAGATATCAAATTTCTTAAGTCTTCCCAGTAGTTAAGATCAGCGGTTATCAAACTGTAGTATATGGCCCTATTGGGCCGCAAATATTCAGTTCGGGGCCGTATTTTTTTTTAGATTTCTTTATTAGCTGAATGATGTAACTCATTGAATATCATTTGGGATATCTCGTTTTTGACATCGACACAAAATATTCTTCGGGAGCCAGGGATTAAATTTATCCAATTTAAGAGGCCGTGGCATTGATATTTTTGAAAAGCGTTTGTATAAGACGTATCGTGCTCGCCTCGCATTCGGAAAATGCGGGCTTGATTCCTACATCTGCCAGATTTAAAAAAATTCAAAAATGCAGAACTGGGAGCCCATCGGGTTGAGCAATTATCCGACAAACAAGTCTCGCGATAAATAAACAAGATTTATCTTCAAATAACGAGGCTCCATATACTCCATTTTCGTAGCGGACATCTTCACAATGTGTAGATCCATATGTTCCACTTTCAAAGCAAACATGGTAAAAGAAAATAGAGAAGATTTTCATCATTTTAAGATTTCAGATGTGCAGATGTAAGGCACATTTAGTAGCAATATTCTTTCTCATTTATTTCAATATGTTTGTCTAATTAAAAAAATTAAGAGTTTGCAAATTACTACGATTTTTTTGAAGGTTTGAAAATTTATTATTTAAAAGCTTTTCATTATAAGTTTTGAAAGGTTGTTTATTTTTAAACTCGCTACTGAATCGATTCGAATCATTATTTTTTAATCAATATCAAATATTAAAAATTTATGCTCACTACTCAAGAGGCGTACTCAAGATTGATCGTATTCGAAAAGAATAATAAATCTTATGATAGTCGATACTCAGACTTTTAAAAATATAGTCCAAATATGGCCAGAATCGTTGAAGACCTTTAGTATACGATTTCTTGTTACCTTATGTCACATTTTACATAATCTCCTTTGTCAAATGAAAATATCAAAGACGGCGCGTGATAAATATTATATTAATTCAATAACAATCAATTGATTTATGACTGAAAAATATTTTTTATTTTTATCAAGTCTACAATCCTCCCGACAGAAATGCGACTTTTATGTTATGTTTTTTTATTAATTTATTTTACAAATTGGAAATATTACGAATTATTAACTAAAGACATTTGTAGTATACAATACATTTACCATTTATGTTCGGATCAATTGCAGTGATGATAAATGCAATGATACATTTATGAATTTCTTCATAAAACTATACATCAGAGTAAATAACACTAATAGAAGTTGAATCAGTTAGTGTCCAGAATTCATGATATCCACCAAAA
>JAGVSQ010003191.1:0-22320 GCA_022683975.1 Rhyacophila evoluta | reverse complement strand
AGAGAAGAATTGTGGACAAACGAACGAACGAACATACATATTTTGACTTTTATATTTTAGATTGATTAAAACGATACAAAAATGGCCTATCTGTAATATTTAAAATTTTGGAGAAAATACGAGACAGCGAAGAACAGATAATCAATGAGAGTGAATGAAATTGGGGAAGATCATCATTTATCAGTAGATCGTCATGTGCTTTGTAGGTTGTTGGAATTTAATAGCAATATTTACCGAATACTGTTATTTAATATGTTTTATGAAAATTAAAAGTCGCACACCATTACGTGTACAAGTTTTTTTAGATAGATTAAATTTGAATGTATTCATAAAGAATGAAAATGATATATGTATATTATATGGGCATTATGGTTGAAAAACGTTAAAAAGCAAAGAGAAAATGTTCTGGCTTTCATGACATTACGCAATTTAACATTTGATAAACTAACTTTATCTAACCTAATGTCACTAGGTGTGACGATGTTTTCGAATATAAATATAAAGTCTAAAATAACATATTTGTCATTAGTTTCAAACCATATAATAAACAAGTCAAATGAGCTAAATGAATGATTGAATAACAAATTGTATTATATATTTCTTTTACTTACGAAAATCAGTGTGGAATAAAGTCATCATCTCATTGTTAATTAAAAATTTTGTACAGTTTAAGAATAAATAAAAAAAAAAAACAGTCAGCTATAGTGGGGTAACTCTCTATCGATTAGGTAAACAACGGAATACACAAACAACCGACCCCCTACTTGACGCCCGCTACTGCGACGTTCAGCTATGCAAGTACAAACCATCCCTGATCAGCGAGTGCACAACTTTAGGGGTGGTTTTCACCCTATTTTATTTTTCACCGCTCTTCATCAACTACTTTTGCAAAGTTATAAAATTCCGGAAATTTCTTTTTGCGATAGTTGCAATAGTTGCGGTAGAATTTGAAGGTGCAAAAGCATTCAAACATCTATAATTTTAAGTAGGCAATTAGAAAGTTAATTAGTTTTTAAATAAAATCATGTTTCTTAAGCACGACATAATAAATATTGACATTTCGATGCAAAGTTGTTCTAGAAAAATGATATCCATGTGTTGAGGGTCATTTATTAGAGAAGCCCAACTAAATAATTATGACTGTTCAGAAGAAATTATTGAAGCTTTTATTATAATATTGACTTTTGCATTTTGTTTGCTACTAGTTCGTGTGCAGCATATTGATTTTCACAATATAAAGATACTTTTTCAGGTATTGTTTTCAGCCAATCACTCAACTCATTATAAATCCATGTTCTGCACCCAAATACGTATTACTCAAATACAGAACAACCAGTAAAACTACACTGTTTATATTTAAATTGTTCAATCTTCTACGTACAATAAAAATAAATATGCTTATCGTAAAAAATATGGCACTGTTATATTACATAATGCCAAGTTTGTTTATGTATGTGCACGATAAAAATAAATTTATAATGGCTGAAGTGAGTCGACATAGTATCATAATTATATTATAAGATGAAATTTCTCGTAAAAATTTAAGCACAACGTTTGATTTTATACAAAAGCTTTTGAATGAAAGCTCTTGTGAAGTTTTATTTTGTATTTAAAATATTATTCTATAATTGTAAAACTACTATGATGAAGTATTATTTCCGTATGTACATATGATAAATAAGGTATTTTTTGGATTATTGTATTTTAATGGCTTGAAAATAGAGGTAAAATCTCCGAAAGTTTAATGGTATATAATGAACAATTAGCTAAGAGAATTGTTTCAAATTTTTTTTATATAAAAAATAGAAATCTACATAAAATTTGATATCGTTTACACAGCATCTCAAATTTTTGATTCCGACAGCTCCCCTCCGTGTTGTTGTGTTGTTTGCATTATTTCCGTCGCTTATAATTCTGACGAATGCAGTGGGGGAGTGCATTTTCATCTACAGCGCTCAAGCTAGAATTGCTCATCAACTGGCTACTTTAATTAGTTTAATTTTATGTTTGTCACAATACATAAGTAATTATTGTAATATAGTCAATAAATTAGATGAATACAATATTTTGAAAATGATCATACAATATCTTTGTCCAATGGATCACCAAAATATAAATGTAAAACAAAAATGACTGATTTTTGTCCTAAAATATGGTGTTAACCTGAAATAATTGAAATAAACATACGGAGAACAATTATACATATTGAAATAGTGTATATTGACAAATTCTATAAACAATTTCCATATTCTGATTTAAGGTGTAAAATATCTTAAGCTGTACACCGTTTATTTTAGTATATTTAATTGCTATTCATTTACAGTTACTCAATGTTTCATAATAACAAAATAAAGCAAATTTACGATTATTCCAGTCGCAATAATCTTAAATTCCGCGTCACATCAGCTATTTTTTTTAGCCAAGAGGAAACAAAAGCTCTTACTATGATAAAGATAAGCTAATATTTCCCGAAACGAAGTTTACGAAAATTCATTTAAACATATCAAATTAAAACTAAATGAACATGTTCTTTTTGTAATGTAGCCTTACTACAAAAAAGTTAGTAAGTGTAGAATGTTTCTATCTAATGATTTCATATTGTCACATTCTTGCGAGCTACCCTTGGTCACATCGCATGTATCGTTAAAACACGTGGGTTATTCTCGAAAGTTTTGATTTTTTCCAGGAATCGAGGAATAATAACTTCAACTCGTATATTTTCCTATTTTTTTCTCTTCCATCCGAAAGTGCAGCATATGGTGCTACACAGTATGAAGATAGTTTTCAAAAAGTTCCGGATGATCTCTTCACATAAATTGCTTGACCAAATAAGTCTCCATTTTTTTTTCAATTAGCTTTTTTATAATTCAATTTTTTTTAACTTCAGCACACTTGAATGCGAGGCAACGTAATCTTGCGTAATTTATATTTAATCCCGGGACATTCCCGTCGAATAAAGTAGATCGCTTCTCGATATCAGAGCCTGATTAAGACCAGGCGTAAAGACGGGGCAGGTGGATGGTGGGCACATTAGGTAGTATGAATATATTCACTCCAAAAGAGGAGTATATGGATATCCGCAATATAAAGTCATGTCTTGACAGATTATTTTTTCACGAGAATTGTTTATGAAACAAATGCTCACCCCAATAGGGGTCCAGTCCTGTATTTTTGGTTTTTTTTTTAAATCCAACATATGTGAGAATCCGCATTCCCTGGATTGCGAGGAGTGAATAATGCTAACCTCTATACTACCGGGGAGACACTTTTAATTACCATTTCATATTACTAATCACAGATAATCACACGATCATCAGTGTTTCCTAATTTTTTTTGATTTGCGGAAATTTAGAGCTGTCTTATCAACCATGTCAGGTGTTCAAATACGCATCATAATGTTTATTGTGATTCATAAGTCGTACTTTACTTATGGAAATATTATCAAGATACCATTCTAAATTTCTTGCAACAGCGACAATTTTTAATATGGGTAATTTTTAGCAGAGTTTGCAGGACCATAATTTTTTTTTCGTTAAGCCGAATATTTCAAAATTATATGCCCTTTCACGTATCACCGGGTTCTTAGTTGATATATTTCTTGAAAGTATATCTTGTAACCATAGAAAGGTTGCTTTATCGAAACTACCATTTACAGTGACTCAAATTAACGTTTCCTGATGTCATTGCATGTTCTTGCGGTCGTTCAAGATTGATGACAACGTTGAAGGCACGGTGGCATATTTTTGGTAACATACTCCTTTCAGTCTATTTTCTCTATTCAAGTTGATTGTTGTTCATTCAGCGTAAACTAATAACATTTCGTTAAATTTGGTGATAGGTTCAAAAAACAACTCACGTGTCTCCGCACTGTGCCGGTAAAATAATGAATCTGAGTAAAATTGTGTGTCATTTATATTTACTAGCAATTTTTGACCAACATATTTCGTTACAGTGAATTTGATTGTTGTTTTTTTTTAAACTTTCATTAGGTTCATCAAATAATATTCGTTATTTAATATCGTTACTTGGCATTCGTTATGAAGAGATTTGACCTTTATCAGAAATCAATGAACATGTGTCGAATAACAACCCTACTCGATTTTGACTAAGAAACGATGAAACAATACTACCATAGCTGTAAAATAGAATAGTTTAATAGTTAATAAACACAAATTTTATTGGATTTACAGAAGCTGCAAATTTGTTTTTACTAATCTCGCCCAGTATTATATTTTGTTTTTGTCACGCGCGTGTTTCAGCTTACACAACGCATCGCGGGTGTTATTGTTTGCCATATGCGAATTGTTTACAACTTAATTTTTGTTTATTTTAACAACATTATTGTTTACAGTATCGTCCAGTGCTTCAAGTGGATTATACACGTAACCTGGAACGTAAAATCAAGAAAAAAAACTAATTGCACAACATTTCAGTCACCAAAACTTGCGCCTCATTTTGACGATACACATTTTTTGTATTTGTATTAATATGATCAATGAGATTCGTAATCAGTAATATCTTGTTAATATAGTATTTGTTTTGTTTAGTTTATTGCAAGTGAATGAAAAAATTGCATCCACCATAAAAAATCGAATGAATAGATTATTATACGAGATATCGGAAAATTTTATATTCTGAGAGGGTTCAGCGTAATCGCTAATTAAAGACGTTGAAATCAATCGTCTAATCAGCTATTCTTCACATTGCGAAGATCCATATACTACACACTCGGAGCAGATATCTTCACACTATGTAAATAAAAACCGTCGGACACGGTGACAAAAAAAAATCAATAGATATACGGATATTATGGATACATGTTTTACGCGACTTCAGGAGAAAGTCATCAGAACGTATAACATATACGAATATATGTATCGTAAAACCGTAAAATTTCACTAATTAATTCAATTTTACAAATTACATACATTATATACCTACGTATCTTATCATTTCAACAAATAATAATACCCAGTACCGATACACCACTTGGGGCCCCTCTGAGCGAAGGTTTCGGTCTGGGGGCCACTAAAGTTATATTTGTTAAGCTGGACCTAGCAACACTTGCATAAAAATATCTATGAGGTCACTCTCTTCACGATGATCATTAAATTCAGTCAATCCGTGAAAACGATGAGTTGACTTTAAGTTATTTGCCATTTGAAGCACTGAAGAAATAAAAAGAAAACAGATCGCGTCAGCACTAAGCTCGTGTATCTCGCGAAACAAAAACATTTCAAGTTATTAATGTTAGAGACATGATTACTAAATTCAATCCATTGGACTGCTTTGGTTAGCAATGAAAATATTTCACTTAAATTTATTTATAACAGATGCATACAAATAAATATAGTTTACCTTGTAACTGTACTATGTGAAATATGCAAACATAACTAAAAATTATTACGTTCGTTATGTAGCAATTAAGGATTGCAAATTTCGAGAAAATACAAAAAATCGGAATTTGAATATAAATATTTTGGAGATTCGGTCGATCTTCTAAATCTTGAATTTTTCCAAAATTTCCTCTTTTGTATTGAAGCAGGAAAGCGCGTAAAACTGACGTGAATCATGATACGTGTGATATAACACGTAGGACATTTTGCTTGATAATAATGATTTTCACGTGTACTGAATTGAACTATATGGGAAATATTATTTAATATGATATCAATAAAAGACAATGCCATTGATGTAATACGAAATGCAGGCTTACACATACATGTTTCCATATTCACTGCGAAAGTGTTAAATTTATTTTGTCAGAAGTAAGTTGTTTTCACGAAAGTTCTGTTGATCAAGTATGTATTGTTTGAATTTTTAAAAGCTTTGGTATCTAAGCTCGCAACCTCTGGCACCAGAGCGCGACTGCTTACCTCTTGGGCTATCAAAGGGACCCAAATAATGATCTCAATGTTAGGTACGTGTTATTGAAATACAGACTAAAACGTGTATGTGTGTGAGTGCGAGAGATAAATCGGATTTTTATATGTTTCAGACACGTTCATTTTTAGCTTGTATTAGATAAATGAATATTATTTGAAATATATTAAGTAATGCAGGTTTGGTTTTTTGAAATCTGAATTGATTTTATAATCTTCAATCGTGTCTAAATTACAATGTTGTTCATATAGATATTTGTATGTACTTCTCAGAAGTAGATGAATTCACATCGTTAGTGTACAAGCAGCTTGAGGATACCCAAAAGTGAAACATATGTACATGTGAAAGCGATTTATGTTGTACGTGAAATATATGATTTTCAAAGAATGTTTAATATTTATTAAGAATATTAAGGCTCTCACCTGTCTTATTGCGTATAGCATTGTATGAAGCGGCAGGGCAGAGATCATCAACTGTAGGCACTTCTTTTATATTTGAAATTTAATTAATTTTTTTTTTATTTAATTTCAAAGCGTCATTGTCATTTATTGTCTTTTTTCACTCAATTTTAGGTATCGTTTTTCACCTGGTAAATATAAAATATGAAAACGAAAAGAATAAATAAACAGTAGAAATAAAAATATCCAAATGCACTCTACATACATATAGGGTCACGGTCATAATAATATAAATATATTTATATGACCTTTAACAAGATTACCAAGAAAGGGACCAAGCCAAAATTTTATATAGGTAGACGTGAAGAGGACGTCAGTGGGCAAAATTGTGCGGAAAATTGCACACTATAATAATATTATTAACGTTTTTTAATGTAATTCCACGCATCCCAATCACGTGATAGATTATTATATGATAGTTTTGAAATAGAATAAAATACGTAATTAAATACCAATGAGGTTAGGTTAATATTAATGGTAAAAAAGTAAAATTAATGGAAGACGGAATAAAGTAAATAATGTTTGGTTTTAATGTGCTCTTCGTATTAAATTTCATCTAAAGAAGTAAATCTATTAACTGCTACGCACCAAATTAGTTTGGTTTGGTATCGATAAACTGATGTATACTGCTTATTTCAATGTGATTAAAAGGTATGTATCTTAATTACATAAAATATTATGTGGGGAGCATGCAGATATCCGTAACTGTACGTATAATAAGTTATGGAAGCAATATCAGAATATATTGATTGATTACATAAATCACTGTCTCACATATTTCACCAACATAATTCATCCGCCGTTTTAATTTGGAATTAAGCTAAATGCCATATATAAAATAGGCAACTCAATACTAAATATCGACAAGTTATATTGCTATAATCTATCAAGGCAAGGAAAACTTATATTAATTCATTCAATTATTTTATTACTACTGTTAAAAGTATTTTTTTTTTAATTTTAAGTAACAACAAAATTAAATTTACACAATTATAAATCTATAAGATTTTTAATATCGCATGAAAGTTTGTTAAATGATATTATAACAGAGAGCTTTCGTAATACATGGATATGAACTAACGCGTATGATTGGCGTTAAGAGAAGCGATATAATACGCGGGAAAAGCGTTACGCTTAAGCGCTGAAAAGCGATCGTTTTATTACTTTTTGGCGCCATATATTCGTAATCATCATTGAAGCGACTAAGACGTTTAATAAAAAAACGACGGTTGAACCGTCAAAAACGACAGATTTTTATGACATATTTAGAAACATGTAATTTCAAATACAGAACATTTGAGATTAAAAAAAAAGTGGGACAAATCCAGCGTTCCTTTGTTAGCAGTGCATTCCAAATTTAAATGCACAAAACTAGAAATACGACATATCGGCACGTACCGATCGAACATGATATTTTAAAATCTGAATATATTCTTTAAATATATACACAAAATAATGAATCCAACGCAGTTAACACCATATTAAACACGATTTTTCAGTAATCCACTTAGATTGAACTTAATCAATTGTTGTAAGAGTTGTTTTTTATATCAATAATATTACGTGTAATAATGATCTTTTGCGATTTAACACATTTAAAATTTTTTAACTAAATGAGTAATTTTACTTCGCCTGTATTGCCTATTTAGTCATTTTAGCGAAGCTAATTTGAAAAAAAATGCAGCATTTTTTTGTCAGTATCAAAAGTGTACGCATTTATTTTAAGAAGACTCATTTAGGAGACGACTTCTATATAAAATAAATTAGACAGGATTATATATTTTACTATATGCAGCAAACACTTTCAATAGCGTAAGCCTGTTCCGAATATGACAACTAAAAATATTTGTAACAATTACGTACTGTTTAGCGTTATATTAATTTTGTTATTTATTGAGTTTGACTAAATATTTACAAAAATGATGTCATATCTAAAAAATTCGAGCACTTAAAATGCTATAAACAGAATCAACGTTTAAGATAGTAAAAATAACAGTTATTGACGCGAGAAAGATTTAAAGAAAAATGTATCTTTCTAGCCATATTATTCGTTGTTATAATTAAATAATAATTTATACCGAAACAATGAAAAAAATATAAAAACAATTACTGCAAGCAGAGCTTTCAATTGAATCCAATATATTATATGGATATTCTCACTATACAATGTATACTAAAATGTAAATACAAAAATTAATATAAATCTTTCAGAAAAATTGCTAATTTTTGCAATGATATATTTAAATTAAATGTGTTTCAAATAAATATCCAAAAGTATGCATTATTTATTTGAAGTACTACGATGCATCAATTCGTGGTTACGAAAGCACACACACTAGCAAAATAACACAGAAGGGTCTGATGAGTGACGCGGGAAATTTCCCGCGATAACTTTTGAAACTTTATGGCCGTAAGACTAAAATTCACCGTAAAAGCGTATTATGAATTGAAAAATATAAATTACTTGCATCGCTTGATACCTGAAATTGGTTAACATCGTAAAAATGTCATTTGAAAATTAGTCTCTTATAAGCGTTGAAAATAACGTTGTGTAAATAATATAAATAATGGTATTATACGTGACAGCTGAATGCAGATGAGCAGGGAAAGCTTCAGAAGACTTAACATTAACTGGATTAAGCTATATTTGGGCATAAATTGCGTTTCACCAAAGTTCTTTGCACACTTATTTGTATTATTTTCGTTGATATATTGTAACTAAGAATGTGGAAATGTCAAATAACTTGGATGTTCAATTAAGCTGAATGAAACAGATTTTTTTTTCGTTCAATCTATCAATGTACTTTTTCAAAATATCATTAAACTTTTAAAACTAAATTCACAAAATAATATTTTTATTGAAACAAAAATATTTAATAAAACAGAAGCAAAGTCTGTAAATTTTTGGAAATATGCAAATATTTTTTTTATTATTGACTATTTAATTTATTATATATGTTATATGTATTTAAAATAAACGAACATATTTTTTTTAATAGTTGTAAATATTTTTTGAATTTCTGTAAAACAATATTAAAATTAGCATTTTAGACAAAGGATTGTTTATTTTATTTTTAAAATCTTTGAAATTGAATTTATTTTAATAATTCTGTTTAAAAGTTGTTCATTTTATTATTATCGTTTATTGTTTAATTTTATACACTCCCGAAAATAATAAATATATACACAAACAAAACAACCAATAAACAACAATAAATATTTAGTAACTGATAAGCGACGTTATTTATATTGTATTATTAAATATAATTATATCCAATATTAGGGGGGTTATATTTAAATAGATAAATAAATTATCACTAAACAGATGTGTGTATAATAAAAAAAACGAAAATAACCAACGATAGAACGTTTTTGAAAATTGAATTTGGAATTGAGTAGCGGGAGGACGCGCCAGTCTCGGCAATCCGCCGTACACAACGGTTGCCTCGGCTTACACAACAATGCACCGGCGAAATAAGCAAAGCAATATTTAACCAACATGGCCATTCGGCGCTGGCTGTGTTGCCGTGGTGGTAGTTTAGTTTACATGATACACAGCTAAAATACAAATAATATAAACATTATGACTGGAGAACGCGGCGGCATGCGCACAACGCTTCGGCGAGGGCCGTATCGAGGGAAGAAAAGCTCTCGCGAAAAATCTCAGGCGGTTTCCCGCGCCACTCTACCGCGATGGAAAGCCGATCATAGTATTATGAGAAATAGAAAATGTTTACTAAGTACCTACTACCAAAGTACTAAATGCAAGATTATATGAATGGCACCTTCTGTCTAGCTAGCGCATGGGTCGCCAAAGTGGTCGGTATAATGTTATTGGGGCTCGATTTGAGCTGGAAGATCGATTTCCTGTTCCAAAAACATAAATAACCCCACTTTTGTGGGGGTCGATGGAAATAAAATTTTGGCGACCCCTGGTCTAGACTTACGGGGTGCATGACAGTTAGACAAAAAAGCACTTCTCTATATCTCTATACCACAGATACGTTATTAAATTATGTCGCGTGAACCTGCACAAACGATAGATCTATAAATGTTATATAATATATGCTGAACAGTGAGTTTTTAAATCTTTTGCATGTTGAACTGCCACGGATCTTTCTAGGCATATTGAATTAAAAAAACTGTGATGTAAAAATTCGGGAAACATCATATTTTTAATTTTCGCGGCCGTCACGCGCGTTAGAAATGAAACTGAATTGACCGCCGATGAAGTGTATTTTGTGTTAATTGCACTTACGTATTACAATGGTAAATATTACATGTCAGAGTATTAAATATACGTGTATTACCCGTAATATAATATTATAAATTCAAAAATGTCCAAATAAATTTTATGTGAAGAAAAAATCATTATTGAAAAAAAAGCTAGGAGTTCGCGAGAAGTTTTAGGCTGAAATATAGATGAGCTGACAATTTAGAGGCATCGATATGATTTACTTTAGACTTACTAATATGAGATCTAAGCTTGTGATCTACTAAGCTTTAGCATGTTTTTGGCAACATCAGAACCACTTACTCCACCTAATCTCCATCTTTGACTGAAATATCCTGAAATTTTTGAAGATATATATATACAAAATATACACATATAAATATACAAATATACAAAAGGTGAATTAGAAATATTGCAGTAATAGACTGCTATATATTATCATTTAAATTAGTCACAAATAATTTTCGCAATGTCATATTTCAAATTGAGAAACGTTTTCAATTGCAAATCCGATAAAAATATTTCTGGACATGATTATAATATTATGTATACCTAAACCAAACGCTGGTTAAAGCTTCCTAAACATAAATACTTCTAGCTGCTAAATGCGCTATAAACGTCGATTCACACTGTAGAAAATAGGATTCCAAAGTGGGCGGCCACCCCCCTGTTTGCGCTGAAGTATTCTAAGTGGGGGGGCGATAGTGTGCTCAGAAGCATTTAGGGGGCATTCGGTGGATCTACTAAACAAGAAATTAATCATTACATCACACGAGCTAAATTCCTAGGAGGTAAGTAACCAAGAGTATCTTTTTTTCGGAAAGGGGGCAGTATGCCAAAAAAGATTGTGAACTTATAGTATAGAGTGTAATGTTTCTCTGATAACTTTTATTCCCGGGTATCGAGAAATTTTAAATCATAAAAATCCAGGGATTTCTGGGTATGTTGTTACTGAAAGTAAATGAGCAAACAAATTACAATAATATTCAATAACTTATATAAAACGATATATTTGAAATAATATTCAATATGTAAATTCTGTGAAAAAAAATCGTGAAACGGACGATTTTTTCCCGTTTTTCCCGAGAATTCTCGAACATCTTACGGATAAGTATTTTTATGCTATGCTATAACAGATTGAGCGTGATTTGTCCTATCCACAAGCGATACGTAAGTTAATATTTTTCCCTGTCGTTTAGTATAAATGTTTGTAAATGGATCACTGTAAGATAACGTATGTGAAATTGTTTCTTCTTTCTTTTTGAAAATCTTTCCTTCAAATATAGGTAAAAAAGACATTTGGCCTTTACATTAAAATTTATTATTTTGTGTAATGAAGCCGGTACGTCCCGACGACAAAATTATATTGGCTGAAAAAAGCTAAAAAAAAGTATATCTTGTGCCAAAATATGTCAATCCATGCGATCAATTCAAAATCACGCATTCATGATAAGATGATGGTGAAATAAAGCCTTCATAAATAATAGATTCTAATGATAATACTCTTTCCTCAATAAATGTCCAAGAAATCATCAATCTGGTCCTGTATTCAGAGCGAGACGGGTGAAAATCGACGCGCGCACAATTCTAACGAAGAAACGCGTCCTTCGCACAATTTGCGATTGCGCGGGAAGGTGTTAGACGAGGAAGAAAATCTCAAGCAAGGAACATTTGAATTTTTCTCATCGCCCGGCGAGCGCTCAGAGATAATATTATTATTTTTATTTGCTCTTCGCAATAATGTTGCAATCAGATAAAAAAAATTATAATTGGGCATACAGAAGACTAATCTACAACACTTAGTAACAAACATATTTTTTCAACATGAAATGATGATTTATTTTCTTTGTATTTAAATAATTTTATTACGTTTTTTCGTGAAATTATAGTAAGAGATTAATGAGCATTAAAATATATGTGTGTAAATTCATAAAGCCTTGGGACTTGCATGCAAAAAATATATTTTCAACAGACATTTTAATAAAAAATGAACCTTAAAAACAACGACAATAAATAATACTATATGAAAGTGTTGAATAAAGAATCTTCCATCTTTTCTAGAGAAGATTTCTTTCTACACAGTTTCCAGTCTTTTTTTCTTCCCGGTCACACTAATATTTACGATCAAATCAAAAAATTCCTACCATATTTACACGTATAATAAGTAAAATGATATTTATAATAATATGGTGTAAGAGTTCAACATAATCTTTATATGTATTTATATTTCACAGCCACTTTTGCAAATCTACCAAATTATTAGGCCGTTACACGAGCTTTTAACGTATATTTTAAATTTAATTACGTATTTTATTTAATAAAATATAGATATATGATAAGCTTTTGTTATTTATAAGAAATCTTTGTAAACAAAGTATATATTAGGGTAATCAGAAAATATATATTAAATAAATCTTACATACATTACAATCGAGATACAAAGCGTTGTCAAAAAGTTCGCTGAAAAGCTTTTATAACTAGTTACTCTTAAGCGATACTGTTTCAAATCAAAAAATAAATGATTTCATAGTAAAAAATACTCTTTTGTATCATTTATATCCTATATTAGTTCTATGGACATTTCAATGCAAAAATATATATTTCTTTGCGCATGCAAACAATTATTATGCTCTCATAATGATCTATCGCTATAACTTTAAAGCGACAGAAAAAAAGAGTATTAAAATTTTAGTTTGACTCTTTTAATTGTTGTTTATATATTTTTGTCTTGGAATAATCTACTGCGGCCAAATTAGTTGAAACTTTGGAGATCAAGTAGTAGTAATCAAATTTTTTTGTGAAATGAAATTAATACAAAATCACGGTATATTTTTTTTAGCAACTACATACACTATACTCACTAGCATTATTTATAAGTCATAAAATTAACCTATAATTAATATTTAGTTCTCTATTGTTCTTAAACACGTTTAATATTTAATGAAGATCAACTATAACCATGTAAAATATTTCAGACTAGTTTTATGAATGAATTAGTATTTTAACTTAAGCTTAGTCATAAGACAACAAAGTACTATAGAATATCTGTGGAACGATTTTGGCAACTCTTAATCATCATCTTTTGATTTAACACTTCAGAACAATGATGTGCATTTAAATGTATATAATTATAACCCAATCACAAAATTTTCACCCGATATCCTCGAATCACGTGTACAATTGAGGTTATAGTAAATACTAGTAACTTCATGGCTATGAATTTAATTTATTTCGTATTATTCTATGTTATCAATGCAACATATATGAATATCGAAAATAAACTGGAATTATCATCTTGTACACATGGTGTATTGGTTTCTGATAAAAAAACGTCTAAAACCAAATCTTGAAAAAACATTAATTTGAAAAATTTGCATCGTGGCACGTGCGCACGTTAGAAACAGTTGTATTATTTATTACCCGATTTACAATATTAGACACATTTTATACGTATGAGAATATATTGAAAGTTCATAAACAAATACATAACAAGTATGTCATCATCATAAAGGTGTTGTCTTTCGTTTTATTTTTTTAATTCGCTGCGAATTCTATTTCTGAACGAACTTTTATTTAATATTAAATTACTTTTTGTCCAACGTGGCAATACTATCACATCAAAGTATGTTATCTTAGTACAAAGAAACTTTCAACGATAACGTATCATATTGCTAAGATAGACGCAGATTTAAAATGCAATACAACCTTATTGTACGTGAAAATAAGCGCTGTGGATCTGTATGCATGAAACACAACCTGAAAAGCTCGTCCAATCGTAGCTTTAAAGCGACAGCGGCGCGCTTTTCAGTGATATCAACGAAATGTCATTTGTGCTTTCACAAAACCCAGCTGTACGAACAACACGATACGAGCTTCCAGCTTTTACTATTGTTCATTTGCGTTATAAAATACAAGACGACGTTAAATATAATGTGACAAATAAATTTAATATGAATGTAAAAAAACGCTCGGAGTCATATATTAAAGTAAAGAAAATATTTATCAAAAAACACATTTAAATAAATTTAGATACTATTTAATCACAGTACCCTGACGTATATCGTAGTGAAATTGACGTGAGTTAAGGATATGGCGATAAAAGTTTTCCAAAACTTTGGCTGGCATGCATTAGAATATGCTCGAGTCCCATTGTTATAATCTAAAGATTCTAAAGTTTAGTCTAGGTTTATTGAAAATAGACCTTCGTGGCCAGTGCAAAATATTGTTTTTTGTGAAAAATGATCAGAATTTCTATACTATACGATTGGAATCTTCTATATCACAGTTTTTGAGAGTAGGAGATTATTCAGATTCATATTGATGGGGTTTCTGTTTATGGCAACCACTGTTTCTTTAAAAATCATAAAATTAATTTGAAGTATGAAGTGTTGCAATGCTATATCCTATGTGTGACGGTAGATTATTTGGCATATGTTAAGATACTTGACATTTAGAAATTTAATGTTTTTGAAAACTGTAATAATAAAATAACGAATAACTGACACACAGTACTAAAATATCTTGTATATATAAGTATATACTTGTAGTGATAGACGATATTTTTTAACTTAATAAACCATATAGCATCAATATCGACCATATCAATTGGTGAGTACAATTATTGAGCTACTCTTTGCAACTGATTATTTAAAGAAAAATATCAAATATTGTGTGAAAAAAGATCCTTATACCGTTACAAAAAGTTTAAAATTTACTACATTTTAGTAATTATACGATTGCATATATTTATCTTATTAACTCGGGAAGAGGCATATCAAAGATTGACTGGATGGACGAAGATGCCGGTAACTGTCGTTTCCTCTAAACATTATTGGAGAATGGCCACATATTATATATAGATAAGGTTGTACACTTCACAGAAATAAAAATGTAAAAATGCTAAATCAATTTAGCTTTAATATGTATGGTATAATATATGTACATATTATATATGTATATATATAATTTCACCTACATTGTATATTGTACAATACGAATGAGGTGCAACGCTGAAAAGGGGGTGGAGTTTCCCTTATACAGATTTTCAGCAGGTCCTTTTCAGCGACGCATATCCGGAAAACAACCAAATATTATTTTTTGCGTGTTTTCTGTAGTTAATACATTTATTTATAATAGCAATTGTTATATAATGGCGAAGACGGTTTATTATTAGTTTTCGATTGGATTAATTTTCAACCTCACGATGTCTGATTCGAAATGATTCACAAGTGAGCCACACAGGTTGGTCGATAGTATAATCCATGATAAGTATCACATTTGACACACTTCTTGATAATACTTCTATGTTTTTTATGTTGAAATGGACATGCAGTATATTCAGATTTTTGAACAGACAACAATCCATTTAAAGGACGTCGTGTGATGTGAATTTGTAATGACTAATTTTGGAAATCTCAATAAATTATAAAACATAGTATTTTGCATAAAACACTGGATTTATAATTAACATCACACAGAGATTTATTGATTTATTATAAATAATTATTGAAATTCTTTAAGCTCCTTAATGTGTATATATTTAACGATAATTTTACTAAGCCACAGTGACGATGTTTCACTAGCTTTTTCACGTGACAGAGTTTTAGAGATGGCGACTTTTACTTAGTTTAACTACCATTTTATAGATCGGGACTTTTAACAGAGGTCCGTACCAATTTTAATAGTCCGGGGCTGTATATGAGTAAAAATCAATATATTATCATGATTTTCGACATCTTGAACTCTAATAAAGCATGACTTGCTTTGTGAAATCATACTATATATGCTACAAAATCGAAAACACATGCGTTTTTCAGTCTCTCTGTTTGCCTATTTGTCACAAGAACTCCTCCAAGCGGTGAAAAATAACGATGTCATATTTGCACATGTCATTTTGACTATCATTTCTAGGTGAACTCTGCTATTTTTAACTTTCAAGTTCTTCGGAAGCAAAGGATTGTACGGGGCTATTCACCGATTATTGCCGAACATTATTTCCAAATCGGTGACGACCGATAATTAACAAGAGACAAAAATATAGAACCTACTATGATGAATACATTTAATTATAATGAATTTGAATCTATCCCAGGAAAACCACGAGTAGGACCGATCAGAGCAACTTAGTTTTCACCACAGATATTTTTACTTCGAGAAAATTTGCAGTATCATACGGATGACAATAGGCCTGCCCACCAACTCTACTTAGTAAAAAAACTCATATGCATAATTTAAACAATGGTAGGTCTCCTTTTTCCAGCTATATTCCTAGAAAGTTATCCCTGGGACACTTTTCTGAAAGGTACATAAAGCTCGTTACGGTATACGTTCGAAAAGGACTAAAGATCTGATGGATACGAAATGTTTACGTACACGTGTCTCAAGTAATTGAATGCGAAATCAATCAAATATTATAAACACTCTCATATATCTAATGAAATTAAAATCAATGTCATCAGTTCGTTAAGTAATGTGTTTATATATTTTATCTTTTTAATGGGTGTTACTCGTAGTTTGATAATTAAATGAATTTATTCGTTATGTATTCACTTCAATAATTATTATTCTCTACGCTCTTGTTCAATTTTCGATGATCAGATTTATGAAATTGATGATTATTGGTGTGAAGCAGAACAGGCAGTGGATCGGTTGTTAGGGCCAGAACACGTATTTGGCAACGCATTATTTGAGTGGTTCTAATCGAGAAATCTGCCACTGTGGTGAATTTCGTTCTGTGACTGGCTGATAACTACATGAAGAATCAAGACCATCGGCTGTTTTTTATTCCAAAGTGCAGAATTGACCCGTCAGTAACAATTCCAATACGTAGGATAATGCTTATGTTTGACGAAATTGATTTGGTTATTGATATTTTCCGCCTAAGTGAAGCAAGTTTAGATTGATTGTTTTATAATTTTTATAATAGGGTCCGTCTGAATCTGTCGATAGGCTCTTTTTATCCTTTATTTGTTTTAACTCTCTCTCTCTACGTTTACTTAAAATTACCGTTATTTTTTAAAATATCTCCTTTGTTTTCTATATGTTTTTTAAATGTATTTAATTTTAATTATAATTTTGTATATCGTGTTGTGAATGCTTCAGACGTATACTTTGTAACGTTCTCAACACGCTAATGAAATATTATATGTTCTGATTTAATTGAAAATTTATATTTAACATTGATGAAGTAATATCAAATTAACTCACCTGCCTAGGTAGGTGAACCATTAGTTCTGGAAAGAAACAAAAATGTTCAATTAGAAAACACATGAATTTCAAAATTAATAATTAAAATGATCTTGTGACTTATTATTAAAATATTGTCTATCAGCAATTTTAACGATATCGATTTATTAAAGTTTGTACACACAAACCAGTTTCCAAAATTATACGTAATATAAATGTATTGACTTTAAAAGAAATTAATTATAATTAATTTTAAATGATTATTTGCAAAAAACTTACTATGGTAAGGACTTAAATAATAGCATTTACTCGTGAATAATAAACAGTATTTAAAATATCCAATTTAATTAAATAGTACACATATTATTGAGATATAAAAAAAAAGTATTCGTAAAAGCTTTATTTTAGGAAATAAAATCAACTCGACATCACAAAATATTTATACGATATATAAAATTTTCCATTATTCGATAATATTTCTAAGACATACAAACGTATGTATACATGGGCATCTATAAACTATTGATAAAAGTGAACTATTTCTATCGATTAAAAAAACATATATTTTAGACAATTTAGAAAAACCTGTTTATCGATGTATAAGCGACTAGATCCAGATATTATTAAATTGTTACAGACGAAACTATACATAATTTGAATAAAGCCACTCGTAGAAATATCTTATGGTGGAGTTACCATGGATTTACCGACCATTTCATATTTATTATCATAGTAATTACAACTTGAGGCAATCAAACTCGCCACTTTATACGCATTATAAACTTATAGTTTTAAAATGTTAAAAAAAATTAAAACAAAATAACTTTCAAAAAATCAAAGTCAAGCAATCAGTTCATCAAATAAAGAAATTTTAGTATCACGATATTGAAATGAAAATATATCAAAATGGCAAAAACATTCAAAGTGGAATCGAAAACAAATTCTGATGAATTTTAATTAAAAATATATTAATAAAAAATACTTTAAGATCTTATTTAATTTATTCTTCTTATTTAAGTTTAGCTATACAATATGTACTAATAATTATTCGATATAAATATTTACAATAATATTCAAATGTGATTAATTGTTTTATATTTATTCGCCTACCTTGCACAATACAACAGCTGTATGATATTGTATTTTTTATTCATTTTAGACGTTTAATTTTTTTTTGGTTAACATTTTCATATAAATAGTTGAATATTTAAAAAAAATTAATACCGCTAAAATGATGTACTTTTTTACGATATATCTGCAAATAATAGATCATTACAGATTTAAAACACTTGTGGATGAATCTATCTCCACCAAGCATTGGCATATTTTATGGTTTCCACCCATCATCTACTTCATGAAAAAACATTGATGAAGAATTGGTAAGTATTATCTATAAGCAATATTTAATTTCTACAATTACATACGCTCCAAATACAAATCATTTGGAGATGTGATTCAACATAAATATTCAACATAATTGGCAGTATATTTTTCAATACGATTGGTTGACAGTTAGTCGTTCAACCCAGATAAGCATTATCTATTTATTTCTTGTTTTATTGAAATATCAAATGTAAAACTCCGTTATTGATACATGTATATTATTTATTGTATATGTTTTATGACGACAGCGTGGACAAAATTAAACGAAAATAAAAAGTATTTTTTCTTTATATTAGAATAGATATTGTACAAGAAATCCCTTATCTTGGAGAAAATCTTTACAAATTGAACCGTGACGACCTTATCAATAAATAACCTAGAAAATAATTGTATAGAATCGAATGAATGTATAAAAAAGCCTATTATATATATTTTTGATAGCTTTATTATTCTAGATGTTTTTCTTGTGGATACTTAAGGATTATTACTGCATATTGTTTCAGATAAATTCGCATGCGAATAGAGTTGGTAGTTTCAAATGAATTATTTTGTTTTGTATGTACAAGCCTTCATTGATTAGGAGGCGTGTTCGCAGACGGGCGTGGTCGCGTATTGGACACGCCCAATGCGAAAATGTTTACATTGGCGTTTCGGAAAAATGGAAAATGTTTTGCCGAAATTATATGTCTACTGAAAGACTTGTTTATTACTTTTTTGCAATAGAAAGAGCCCTAATTAGTAATAATGAAGTCATTTTTCAGGATTGTGTGCGACGTCGCATTGAGACAGTAACTAAAATCTTATTTATTTAATCCTACCAATGTCACCATAAAGATATTAAGCCGACGTCTGACAGATCAAAATTTAAGCAATCGAGCATTGGACATTGTTATTGTATTGCAATATGCTGTGAAAGTAAAAAAACATTAAAAATAAGATTCTCTCATTGAAAAAAGGACTTCAATATGAGAATCATATAATCGTTTACGTAAATAAGATATTTTATATCAGATATAATTATAGAGAGAAGTATCAATAAAATGTGATTCCTTTATAGATATTCTAATATTGGATTGAATCGTGATCCCTTATTGCCTCATTTTGAAGGATGTTGTCTGATGCGTATGCCTGAAGTCGAATTTACGTTAAACTGCCACCAAATATAAGAATACCCAATCTCAAACCTACAATTTACTTTTAACAAACGTTTTAAAAGCCTGGAAAAGTATCCACTAAGTTACAGAGGCGATATTCATAATGTACTTCCCACCAAATTCAGGCGGATTAGGTAAAGTATGTCATGGTGTGAACGTATTGAATTCATTTTATAAAATATGTATTGCATCATGATAAAGTGAATAAATGCCTGTGCCCCTCTTAATTACAATAAAAATCGTGAACAACCATATTATGGCTGTTTTATATATTAATATTATATTGAGTTAACAGCTTTTCACCAATCCCCTCAATTATATGTTAAAATACATTTTCATATTTTCTATATGTTTTGTCTTGGAGCGCAAATTAATTATTATTACTAATGTTTATAAAGACAGTTATTTTTTTCATATTGGTGGCCGAGAAGTAAATAAGTGATTTGGCGCTGAAAATTTGCGCGTTCAAAGCAGATAGCTGTTAAGTTCTTGTTTAACTCAAAGATGCAGGACTGAACTCAAAATGGGTATTATAATTATTGGCTGATTAATAATAATGAACTAATTCTTGTAAAAAAATTGTCAAAGTATGTTTTTATATGGCGGAAATAAATTTATGAAATATACATCTTGACACTGTGGCATATAGCCAGTGCCACGCCGAGGGTTGATGGTGAAAGTTTTTAAACCACCTGTTTAGATATTTTAACTGATTTATAACTTGCATATTTTCAAGATTCTATCCCTTTCATAGTATTTTTTTTTTCATTATGCAAATATCATTGCACGCGGAAAAAGACGTCCATTGTATGCAGGCACCTAAGGGTGCACAATTTGGACATTAGAACGGTGCGGCCCTGTATACAACATATGTATGCTACATTTTTCGAGCGGATATTGTGAAAAAAAGATAATTTCTTTATTAAAAATAAAATATAAAAAAAATCACTGCAGGGTTGCGAATTTTCGAAACAATAAAGGGAAAATTATTCCCATGTGTTCTCAATGGATTTACATCGAGCTAAATATTACATGCTCCGTGTCTTATAAGGTATTAACGAGCCGCCCTTGGCAGTCCGCCCACTGGAAATCCCGCCCAGTCCTCAAACATCCCGAATAATAAGGAACAGTCTGGAATGTTCTGCGAGCTCGCAGAAGAAAAAAACAACATATTAATGCTGCTGTAGAAGATAGGTAACTTTCCTGACTTGCTTGCAATGTCCTAAGAGGAAAATATTGCGTAGTAGATATAAGATTTTTTCGTTTCAATTATAAATAATAAACAAATATTATATGCTAGTTTAATATAGACTAACTGCATATGTTTTAAGCCATATAAATAATTCAACGTTTCAAAACCCACGGGGCTAATAAACGAAAATTTTGAAGCGGTCCGCGTCCTTTTCAACGGTCGACAAGTCTTTTGGCATGCCATGAAACTGTTTCCCAAAAGCAAAACATATTTATTTTAAGTAATTATGTTATTTAATATTTAAAGTCAACGATATAAACTGTTTGTAATGAGAGTGGAAGGATTGAGAGAAGTTGAGAATCAAGCTACTAATTATATTAATTAAATAATATTAAAATATTAGCAGTATGTTTCATATCTAGTTCGACTAGCAGCCTCCGGTAGGCTCAAGATAATTTTCTACCATGAACGTGTTCAAAAACGTCTACCTGTAACATACGCCAATGGTTGAACATCTGTAATAAATCCTGGTTCTAAAAACCAAAGTCATCTAATAAATTCTCCGGGATCCCATATTAGAAGTTGCATTATTATAGATTGCATGTCTGTTAAATTTTAACTACGTCCAGAGACATAGTGAAAATTTTATTTGTCTCCCCGATTAACGTAGATGGTAGCGAGCGCGCCTAGCAAACCGGGGAATATGGGATCGATTCTGGTGGGATTTTAAAAATCTGAAAAAGCAGGACTGGATGCCTATTGGGTTGAGTAATTTTTTGACAAACGATTCTCGTGAAAAATAATCTGTCAAGACTTCTTCACATTGCGGAG
>JAGVSQ010003190.1:0-22320 GCA_022683975.1 Rhyacophila evoluta | reverse complement strand
GACAATTACTCAACCCAATGGGCAACCAGTCCTGCATTCTCGGATTGTAAAAATCTGACAGATGGGAATTCGAGCCCGCATTCCCCAGATTGCTAAACGCGCACGCTACCAACTACGCTACCGGGGAGACAACTACTAGTACTTTACTACTTAGTAATACATGATACATATAAAAAATAAAATAGATTCACTTACTACTTCAAATTCTAGGAACATGCACTTCATGTAGCACTGAAAAATCATTACTCATGTTAATAAATATTATGTTCTGTATTCTTACAGTGAAACTATTTTTTTATTAATTTAATTTCGTGCTTAAAGATAAATAGTGGACACAACAGCAGGTTACCAAATGAGCATGTCAATGAGGGTCCAAAATCGAACATTTATAAACAATGACAATACGAATATAGTTATATTTCAGAAGAGTCGATAGTTAAAATTCAAAATGTATATTATAATACTTCATCAGAACGTAGAAAATAAATTTCGAATAAAATTCAAAAAATATTATTAACATAAGAATCAAAAATGAATATGATTTTGCAATTGCAAACAATTGATATTTATTTTTTCTACACAAAATTTGCGTCGTATAAATAACATCTATAGCTTATATAGCAATTGTTAAGTTTTACTTTCACATTCTACAACAGCATCCATTTGAACTCACCTTACCGAGGTAAACTCGTTAAATATCACCATTTCTCTCCGCATTGGTATGACTACTGGCAGGTTATTTCTGCACTCAGGAATAAAAAACAGCGTATGTTCCCGATTTCTCCCGTATGAGTCAGGGACAGGGAGGTTGTCAGGGACACACTTACCAATATTAGCAAGAGTGGCAGAATTTTCGTTTAGACCACGCATTAGTTATGATATAACTTTAAAAAAGATTCGAATGTGTATAATAAATTATATGATCAAAACGCCAAACCAATTAAATAAAAATAAGTTCCGATAAATGTTTAATAGTCTTATGTGTGGACAGGTATATATTATATTCCTTTATGAAAATTATTTGTTTTACCTTTAATTTCGGGTCGTCTGGCATTTTTCCTTCGCTAAAATGTTGGACGAGCTCTGAACAAAAAAAGATTTAATGTTATTATACCAAAAATTATCATTTCGTAATTATTGCAACAATATATTATTATTAAATTATGCGTGGTGTTTTCCTTAAAATGGTAATTATCATACTAAGGATGCAGGTGATTGCAAAAATTCTAACCATGACCAAGCTTTTGGCCGTGGTTTCCAAAAAAACAAAGCCGAAAAATTAATAAAAATCACATTACATATATTAATTTACATGCACATAAGCCGTCTGTCATTCACCATTTTTTTTTGTAAATAAAGATTATCAATGTTATTCGAACTATCAAAATTCCCAAATATTTATCGATTTTTTTTAACATTTAGGTTATTAGGTACTATATTTAAAGCGACAATTAAAACGGTAAATATATGTACTATTTTGGATCATTCGTGTAAAAATCATTTAAGATATTGTTATTTCAAAAGGAGTATGCAAATAAGTAAATATATATTTGTTGTTGCCAGATTATGGTAGTTACCAGAGTTTTGGTGAAAAAATATAGTCTAATAATAATTAATGAAATAATTCACCTTTATCAACATCAGTCATTGCTTCACATTTCGTCACCACTGGCTTCAGGAGATCCAAAAATTCTTGAGTTGGAAACTAAAAACAGTAAAATGTAGCAATATTTTCAAATAATACATAGTAATAGAAATACGAAGGTCTAACTGACTGTACAAAAATTCCGAAGCAAGTTAATTAAAACTGAGGCTCAGATTACCTGCATCAATGGCTGAATAAGAACCAATGAATGTCAGATGGAGGGATTTATTATTGAAAATCAGAACCCATCTCGGGTTGATACGCTTATAATAAATATTTCATAATAGTAGGTAAGTTTTAGGAAGGGTAGGTAGCACTTTATATACTTAAAGCTTTAACGCGCATTGTGCATTCAGTGAGTACAAAACGAGAAACCAATATGTTTTGAAGCAAGTCAAATTTTCGATTACGCTAAAGCTAAAAAACAAAATATTACAATTTATATGAGGCAATATATCATTTCAAACGAGTGCAAACTTATTGAATAATTAATATTTTCAACTGATGGTGCTTGATGGAAATTGATTTTAAATTCTAAATTATTTAAAACTATAAAACTATTAGTTTTAAATAATTTAGAATGCAAACTTATTGAATATTCAGTACTCAAGTAGTCAAAAATATCTTATGCTAAAAGATTGCTCTAGGTGACGAAAGTTTTAGGTACGCCACTCTTGATTTAATAATTGATCCTTATATCGAATACCAACACTGAACAAGTTTGTAATAATAAACGCTAAATAAATAATTCGATTCTCCAAAAAAAAAAGCTGTATGAAATTATAGAGGAGACTCATGTTTTACTAGCTCATAGTACCCATATTAGTATATTACACAAAATACTGGCTGGGTGTTTAATGATAATAATTAGGTCTATAATAATATCATAATTATATTGAATAACGAAATGATAAAAATCTATGAAATTGATACCCAGATGTGTTAGTAAAAAAATATAGCAGAGTAGTATTAGCGCAAATACGAAGCGATAAATGTAATTAAACATAAATTATTAGTTGTCATTTATTTTGTAACAAAATAATATGAATGCTGCGTGTGACTCAGTCAAGGTGGCAACACATTTCCGAGCGAGAATATACTTTTAGCAATCGGAAGTCAAAAAATAAATGACCTTTCTCAACTTGCCAATGAAAAATGCATCGTATATCATAAAACCCTATTATCCTCTATTAATATTGGCATCGATTGATAGTAATTTATCACGAATAATCATTAATATAAATATATACTGAATGTTAATTTAATTTGTAATTTAAGCTTTACGGTCATAATTTAATTACTAATGATTGATTTGCTTTTCAAATGATTTATCACAGCTTAGTAAAACATTGAATTTTATTAGGTAATCTAATTTGGGATTGTGTTTATCTGAGCTTCATAATATTTATTTTAAAAAAATTTGAAAAAAAAATTTATCACTTGCAATTAAAAAAATAATATATTTTGTCATTTGTAACCCTGACACACACAATAGATTTCCGGAGTGTAAAACTTGAATTAAGGTAGGGTTTGTCACAAATATTGATTCTAATCTTGTCGATTAATTACTGCATATAATAGGTAATAAGCTACAAATCGAATAAAATGTAAACTATCAATTTGATGGTCATATTTTGTATTCAAATATACCATACATCAGTAAATTCTCACTATTTGTAATTTTAATCTTGCAATAGTAATAAAATATTTTTCTTTTCAACAAAAAAACATATTACAGTTATAGTCCAAAAAATAAGATGAATACTTATGTGCGGACAAGCTAGTATAGTATTTACAGGTATTAAGGCATTTTTTAATAAGCTTATTTACATGAATGCTATAAATATTAATGACCTATTATTTCGATGAAACCTGCCAAGGAACAATGAGTTTTAGAGATACTCTTTTTTTGGAAATCAGTGATATCACCATTTGCCAAAAAATTGCTATGTGCGTACACCATCATGAATTTGACTGCATATTAAGGGTGATGCGCACGGAGGCGAATAGTTCATTACAGTTGACAACGATAGCACATTAATACGTTTTTCATAAAAATGCCATAAAATGAACAATGCCGCACGCCGTCCGCTTAGCAAAAATGTTTCGTTGGGACGAAGACGTAACTTTAAAATGTGCATAGGATTATTTTCTGCCATGAGAGATGTACCTATAACAAATTTAGTCATTGCCTAACTAATTTATATACCTTTTTGGATGTAACGCGGTACGATAAAATCAGCATGCGGTATCGATAATTTTTATGAACTTTTTTTTGAAAACGTATTAATTAATGTGCGATTTTCGTCTATTGTATTAAGCTACTCATCTGTGTGTGAACGTGCCACTAACCACGAAGAAGCTCATGAAAAAAATAGAGCTGTATTTTTTTGTTGTCTAAAATATATTTTACAATTTTTTTAAAGAATATATACACACCTGATCTCCGAGAGTTCCGACGACTAGGACACAAGCCATCAAAATGAAAATGTATTTAGTTGCGGTCATAGTTTCTATAGACGGACAATAAATTATCGATCGTGTTTAATTTTACAACGTAGTTGAGACTAAGGAAATTTTCTTTTTATATTGCTACAAATTACTAGCAAAGAGTCTAATTACATATCTACGATGAAAACTCGGTACAAACCTAAAATTAACAAAAGTATCATTAAAAATTACCTACTTGAATTAACAATATGATTATACAGTCACGGAATAAAGACAAAAATAATACGGAAAATAATTATCTAAGCAACACGTTGGTTAAGCAATTAAATCTGTTATAACTATTTCCATTTTATATATCCGATTCAGAAGTGGAGCATATGGATCTCCACAATCAGTGAAGATATCCACTCCGAGTACACGAGTATTGGTTGCCAGTCAATTAATATATATGTACGATTGTCGAATAATTACGAGTACAGCTAACAGTGTTCGAGTTGATATCAGTGCTATCAAGTCAATATAGTAAAATTGATTTTTGGATGATCTAGCGTAAATCATTTCTAATCCACGAAACTTTTAGATTCGTGACATTCCGGCTATTACAGGGCCGTGGTGTGGTATGAAGCAGAGACAGGGAAGCAGATTTAGCACTCGAGAGGCCTTGGATGCATTTCAATTATGAGGCCCCTGTGTCATGGGCGCAATTGTTTTAAATTATTTTTAGGTCTCAAATCTCTACTTTCGTCCATTCATCGGGATTTTTGTCACGAGAACTTTTTTTAATAATTTCTAACTTAGTCCGTCAATTTGTAATGAGGAAATTCGGAGGCGCCTTCATTTGTGAGGCCCCAGACGTGCGCCAGATCATGAATTTTGGCAGTATTGCCAGTATTGCTCGATAAAGAAGCATGGCACCTGATGAAGAGTCAGATAATGCATCGAGTACTGGGGGTGAGGCGGTTAAATTTCTTGTAGAACTCGGACCAAGCAGCTTTGATAGGTTTGTTACGTAGCGACCTTGCAATTATTAGGGACACGTGTTGCGGGCGCTCTTTAGAGAGTCTCTTAGATTTTTTTCCGAGGCACCATGTGATCTTCGATTAAGAAGCGGATATTAAAATAATGTGTAAAATTATGATATGGCTCCTCTAATAAATTAGATCTTCTTTACTTCTGAGCAAAGATAATGGTACCTACCTAATTTTAGTGCTAATGGAGTTAACAACTATTGAACAAAATCTATTGACGTTTACAAATTATATATTTGTTGTAAAAATATTGTTCGAGATATTTTTGTTTGCGTAACTTGCGTTAAAATAATAAATATTTTGGGTTAAAAATCGGATAAAATTATGAAAGTATCCGGGACTTTAACACATACATGTATAATAGAATATAAAAAATGTGCCAGATGTTTTCAGTCGGAAACAAATTGACAAACCTACGAATTACGATTAATATACCTAAGAATAATAAGTAGATAGGTCACTATAATTACATGCAATGTCTATGTATCTAATGAATTAATTTATTATTCACGTGTTATGCGATGTTATTTTATGAATGTTCTAGGATAGACAGAATCATTATTGGCAGCATTCATATGTATGTCATGGTCAAGAAAATGAAGATAGTGCAGTTAATACTGCAATGGTAGGCGCCCTACTTTTAGAAAAATGTTTCGACACATCTTTCCAAATGCGTTTTCTCATGGTTAATTTTCATTGTCAAATGAAAAATAACTTCCATATTATTCAGAGACCGGTCAACGTAATTATTTTAGTCAGGCAGATTTTATCCAACGATATCAATTGATTCCACGTATTCTTCCATACGTCGAGTGTGCGCTTCCGATCTGTATATTGTTTCCGTTTGTTAAATAATTCACTTCCGCTAAGATTCTTAAAATATTGCTTCTTCATATGATAATATACAAAATAATATTCGCCCATATGAAAATTGAATTATTTTCAACAGTAAATTATTTTCAAAGTTTTCATGTTAATATAAATCTTTTTTTAAAATGATAATAACGATGATGTAGGATAATATTTATTACTGATTTAACAAGTCTCATAATATTATATTAAATTGATAAGCAGTAAAAAAAATATCTTTTTTTTGTCTATATAACATTATTTTATATTTTTGCAATGTTTGATATGATTAAAATTCATAGGATATATTTTTTTATTGTTATTATAATTTTTTGACAGCTAGATAAATATTAAAGTTGAGAGTATAAAATTCTTGGCGGTAAAAAAGTTTTAGAAAATCACTAAGAATTTACACGCGAGAGAGCGCCACATCTACACAATTTTGACGTTTCATAGTTTAAAAATGTCGTCTGCAGTGACTTGTGAAAAGATTGGATGATCACACTCGATGATTCGACGTATTTGTCGACGGACAATATAATAATATTTTTCTTAAAAATCGTGCGTTAAGTGTTGTTGCATTTTTAATAATAATACTTTGGTTTGTGAATAGACATCATCATGGAGGACGAAGATTTGGACGAAAAATCAACGTCAGAACAGAGAATTAAAGTGTTGGGTTTTAAACCTCAAAAAGAAATAGTGTACAATCACATTCTTCCATATGCTAAAGATCTGGACGAAGAGTCGACAAAGTTCTTCAATGAGATCAAATTGAATTTTGGAAAGGCTGTCATGATAAAGGAAATGAAGCCAGGCTGTGGAGTATGGACGTCTAGGCTAATGAAGTAAATATGTCAACGTTTTAAAACCAAAGAGCATTGTACTTCCAAAAGTTTTTAAATTTAACTTCATTCATCTGTTTTGCGTAGGAGGAAGCATAATTTACACAGAGTTGGAACTGAAACAATACGTAAACAAATTTTATTTTGTGCAATATCAGTTATATTGTTTAAGAACTTTCGGGAAAAAGGAATATTATTTTCGTTCAAATACGAATTCATGAAACTTTTTTTTATTATTTAAAAAGTTGAAAGTAAGTGGATCTATTCCATAATAATGCAATGTTGTGAATCTACAGATTGCTTATACATATATATTTTTTACTAGCTATACAAGAATTAGATCAGTGTTCAGTGCACTAATGCAAAAAATGATGGTTTTATAAACGTCTGTCACTTGGGGTGTAATAGTTGCCACATCTAGTATAATTGGTATATTATGTTAAAATTTGATTGTAATATTATCTAAAAAATATATATACTATTTATTCACGCCAAACAATATCATGTATTGGGTTGATATCCTCAACAAATTATTTTTACGAGTATTGGTTGTTAGTAGTTTCCTCAACCCACTGGGCTCTTGTTTTTACATGTTCAAAGAAACATGTAAATATCATTCTATACAATCTAAATTTTTCCACTTTATCATTGTGGGAGATAAAACATTACATGATAACTTTCATTGAATATTAAAATTTTTAATATTTTGTATCATTTACTCAAATTTTGTATAGTATTTAGAGTATTTATAAGTCTGCTTTAATTCTTATATATCTTTGAAATTGGATTAAATTTACAAAATTAGCAAACTTGTCCTAACCTACACAAGTTGCACTGAAGAATTATATTTAGCAGTGATATGTCAGGTTATTGTATGCTGTCATCATTATCACATATTAATTTAAGCATTTTAAATGTGATTTAAATTTAACATGTAACTTTTTGATTTCTACAGTTAGATTAAATAGTTAATAGTCGATCTTTGGAAAAATAATTGGATGTAAAATAAATTGTTAACATGCCCATCCACCACCTGTCACATAAATTTAAACAGCCTATGTGCAGAAGTGAAACAGTACTTTAGAGAATATCATTGGTTAGATAGAAATAGAAATGGTAATGACCACATACTTACATGTAAAGCTAAACAAAAGTTTTTGAATTTGACATGTTTTATATGATTGCGTATTGTGAATGCGTTTGATTTATTTTGAGTAGGAAATGGTAATTGCGTCAAAAGAAATTTTGATTTTTGATAATTTTTTTATTAATTGTCGAAAATACAATATAAATTATTCCAGTTTCATTTATCAAAGAATTTTATCATATTTTAACAGCACATACATAGCAGAATTCTGTGTTGTATTTAAATATCTTCAGTAATTGATAGCGGCAAAGGGATAAGTTGCTCTTTGATTTTTAAATTGTTTAAACCCATGATATCACTTCACCCAACAAAGAATACATTTCATTTCAATTAATTCAACAAATAAACAGAGAATCTTGGTTTGTAAACATAATTCATTCTGAAACACTCATATATCAAAGTGAATTTCCCCATACGGAAAAATTAAATCTGAGATGTTTCGACAGAAAGTCTTCAAACAAAATACATACATTCCATTTCATATTTTCGTTATTTTAATTTATAATAACTTATTTAATTTAATCATGGTTGGTATAAGAGAGACAAGAGAGGATTGATTATATCACAGATTTCTGATCATGATGCCATGTTGGAATCATTTTCCTAAAATCCTCATTTTGCAAGTTTACTTATTTATCAAGTTAATGAACTTTTTCGCAAATTTTTACATCTTGTAAAACACTTGCAAACTAAGTTACTCGTAAACCAAGGTTCCATTGTACTTCTAAAACTCATTTCAATTCACCTAATTAATTAAAAATCTTGTTGAACTTTTGCTTACTGGAAATATAATTCATTAAAATGTATGTATATAAAACAAACACAACATACCCGAATAACTTTACGAATTAGGCGATTATTTGATTTGGTATCACATACTACCATATATAAATCAATTGCTCATGTTTCAGCTATAACTTTGTCACTTCATTAACCATGGTATATATATTAAGGATGTTTCAACCACAGTCACCATGCTTGAAATATACCCAAATAACTTAAATCATAGATATTGTTCGTCATATATCTTTTCTATTACCAGTCATTACCTTTTATCAGATATCTTACAGAAATATTTATCATAGTATAATTTTTTACTGTGTTGGCTGGTATACCTGTTGCCTTCTGCAACGCAACTAACAGTTATGCTGTTGTAACGTATCTGTGAATGGTACTAAACCATACCAATATAATAGATCGTCTTCATTATTTCAGAATTGGTAGGACATGCTGAGATCACCCAAAAAGCTTGTTCAGTATTTGTAAAAAAATTCTAAAAAGATATATAAATTTTCTTTCAGATATATTAAATTATATGGACTGAAATTTTCTAAGGAAGACCATATAAAATTGATACATTTAGTGTATGAATTAATTATAATACCAGAGCTGGAGCCGACGAAACTGCACAAATTTTCAACACTACTAATTTTGTTGACAAAGTAAGTAAAACCTTTTGAGGCCCCAGGGCTTACACATCGAATAAACTTTATCTATGGCTTCATGTTACACTGTGTCATCATTGGGTGACTTATGTAAAATGGAAACCAATATGCTTTATTAATTGTCACACATATTATTTACAAAATAATGTAGACCTCTTATTAGCAAAGTTTAGCATCTTATTTAATTTATTCTATTTATTACGATTGATGGAACCATATCTTTCATACTTTTGTATTTATTATTTTGTTATAATTCTTGATGTTATTTTTTGAATTTGGAATATTTCAGACAGTATACACAAAACTTATCGAATCAAACAAGTAAACAAAAAAAAACTAATTTGAGAGGGAAGATAAAAAAATGTTTTTGAGTTGGCGCTGTGTAATGTAGAGCCATTTATGTAAATTTATGTTTAAAAAAATAATATTGCCTTGTTCATTCTACTCGTATCTTTGGTTGAAATAAATAATCTTACAATTTATTATAAGTAATGAATGATCCTTACAGCGAGGAGAGAGAGCAATGAATTTAAATAAAACATGAATTTATTTTATTCTAGGAAACGGTATCTCATATCTCCAGAAGAACTCACTTTACCATGGCGGCCTTTGTATGATATTGCTCAAAAGATTTTTTCAAAATCATTATCAATATATCATTATTTTTCGTAAGTAATACTTTTTAATGAACCCTTCTTATCCAGTTAGTTCTTTAATTGCTGCAACACAATGACTCATTAGAATTAAAATAATAAATCCATATATGTTTTGTAATTATTTCTATGTATAATTATGATTATTCATCATACATTACACAAGTTTTTATCATTTCACTGATTTGCTATAAATATAAATGATATTGAATACAATCTATTTCATTATATTAAAAAAAAATCATCTGTCATTGTTCTTTTGTTTCACTCTTGTCATTGAATTGTAAATAAATTAAAATTCTATTTTCAAAAGAAAGTTTCAAATAATACAGTGGCAGAGGTCGTAGCACACTGGTAGTTTTGTGACCTTTATTGAATATTGATATGTTTTGTACTTAGCTATTGTTTAGATTTGATGCTGCAAGCTTTGAATGCATGAACCATAGTGAGGGGTTGGACCGTAGACTTCACTATTATATGTAATTATGTATTGTTTGTGGAAAAGGTAACATTTATATAAATTACACCTTGCCTTCTCTGGCTAAAATGTCTGATATATTGAACAGGTTTTTATTAAAAAAAAATCTCTAGAACAATGTTGAGGCTGGCACACAGTCTGAGAACTTTGAATTTTTTACTCTTTGGTCAGTTGCCAAATTAACAAGCTGCTGTTTTGTAAAAATACGTCGAAGTTGTCTGATGTTTCTTTGTCATTTAAAAAACAAAATATTATCTTTGTCAAAGTCTTAGTTTGGTAAAAGTTTAATAGATTTTAAGAAACAGATTTATATTGATTAGACAGTTGCGATTTGTAGAAGAATTTCTCACTTAGTAACGAAATTCTATTCTGTGCGCAAACATCTTCTTCTTGTTCCATATCCGCTTCCTAAGTAAAGCATATGCACACCAGATGGCGTCTCCAAAAAATTCCTGTCGCCAGCTAGTAAACTTTTGTTCTCTCTAAGGTCGTGTCAGTGTCCTGTAGCTCCGCTGAATACATTCTGTAAATAATATTTAGCAGCCTTATTAGATGCCGAAATTCGTTTTGCTTGAAGAATCAGATGAAGAATACGACAGGTCAATTTAAGACTTTCTTGAGGCCTTTGCGTTATGTGGCCGAGTCAAGTCCTGTGTCGTATTGTATTCTTCATTTTTGTAGTAATGAGTGACTACATTGTTTATGTTTTTATATATTCTCACTGCAAACAAAGCCATAGAATCTACTGCACGCATCTGTTCTCAAAGCTTAGTATACAGTTACTTAAGGTTTTAGTTAGGTGTTATGATTTGCAATCATAAAGCTTGTCTACTGTAATGTTATCTTCTGCTTTGACTTAATGTCATCGTCTTCATTAAATGCTTACTCAATCCCAGAAGACTCATTGCTTATGATAATGACAGCCACTAGTAGGTACCCCAATAGCCCTATTCTGAAATTGGATAAAATTTACTTTGGCTTATTTGAAAACTTGTTCTTAAATTAAGTAAAGTCCTATTGAATACCTTTACTTTTTTAATTCATGCCTTATTTGTTAATTATTGTAAATAAGTTTACAAATCTGCTGCAGTAATGATAGGAAAAAATATTTGATTGATGTATCCAGTATAGGAGTTTATTAAAATTCTGTAGGCCAAAGAACAGCGTAGATGAAGGGGAAAGTGCGTCAGCGTCTCACCAGCTGTTGAAGATGTTGGGCATCAAGCTTCCATCGCCGACTGCCGAGGTGTCCGCCTTTGACACAGAGTAATAATTATTTTTGGACATATTTATGTTATAGGGGAGGTGGCTTGATTTATGTCGCTTTTGGGTAAAGTGTCTCAGGTGGGCAGGTGTAGGCTAACGTTTGTTGTGCCATATCGCTTTATGGAATTTGCTGACCCTTTTTTAAATTTGCAGGTCCCTGGAATCTACCTTTGACTTCCTGATAATGTGTGTCAAACCGTGAGTTTTTTCTTGACTTTTATCAGTCTCAGTACTTGACTTGTCTATCAGTAATTGTACTAAATAGTTGTGCATTTGTCTTGAGAAGTAAATAAATCTTAATATACAATAATTTTCGCAAAATAAATTTATTTTCTCATCCGGCAGTATCTAAAAAGTGATTCTACTGTCATCTATATTGGTTCAATGAAATATACTGAGTCACAATAATATAATTATATAAATATAATGTGCATTTTAGATATTTCTGTCTTTGGAATGAGTAATAGTATAAAAATAATGTGTAAATGATAAATTTCATTAATTAATTGCTGCACAATATTTGTAGGTATTTCCCAATATCGGCTACTCGTGAAATCTTAGACGAAATCATGCCAAGATTTAGTCCGTGGCAGTGTGCCACTCAAGAGTCCATTCAGCAGCTGATGCTGTACCTGCCTTTCTCCAATCGACCCTCTGATATGGACCAGGGCTTTAGGCTCTGGTTTGATGATCTCATGTCTGTATGGCAGATATGTAATAATGCACCGCCTTGGGAATCTGTAAGTTCATAAATATTTCATTCTATTTTATTAAATGAGTTCTTTCAGAAGCTATAAATCGTAGTTTACATATTCTTGTATATGGAGTTCACATTCTCCGCCTTGGAATGAAAATGGTTATTTACTTTGTTCAGAATATGTTATGAATCAAAATAAATTCATATGAAAAAGTGTGTATACAGCTGAGATATATCAAATTGCTACCAATGATTTAGAAAAACATATAATTAATTATATGAAACCAATCACCTTGAAAACTGCAAATTAAAATTCAAATGATTTTTATTATCTATTATATATTTAAAACAAAATATCATGGATTAGAGATGGAATTGAAATTAAATTTAAAATGCTGCATTTTATTGATTGATTTGCAGGAAATCATGATACTTATGGCGAATACAGCGCACAATAATATTGGGTATATAGATTGGGAACCACATATTCCATTGATGTTCACGAGATTTCTGAGGTCGTTCAATTTGCCGGTATTTTATAAACAAACTCAGAGCACCAAACAACATAGTATAGGTGAGTAAATTTTATAGGAACCTTCAAATCAGGTATTCAGTCACAGTCAAATTCGATTATTAAAAGATATCACAATATTAACCCTTTTGTTCATTCTTCTTCAGTCGCCCTTTGCCCAGGTAGTTAATTTTTTCACAGCATATCTCTGTGTACAATTTTTGATTGATCTTATGACTGATGGTTAATTTTGCAGATATTTGCGGAATGGCTCTCTGGATCGTGTCTGTTATTGGGCCAAACAGTTCTGCACAAACGCATTTGGACAATTTCATGACGACTGTGGTCACTTATTTACACAGTGCCAATTATGGTAGATGGTCTGTTAGACTAAGGGAGCTCCTTCGCAAACTGCCGCATACATTTGTGCAAAGGTAAACCTACCCATCCAAGTTTTCAAAAACGTCATTCAGTATTTAAAATCGTTAATATTATCGAAAATGTCAGATTTATCTTGCCTGGTAGGTAAGATGATGTTAGTCAACAGGAACTAATATAATATGTAGAGTACTGAAAGATATATAGCTATTATATATATACACTTTTGTTTTATGGATGGAGTCATAGCAACCAACAAAGCTTATGACTTTAATATACCCATTAAAAAATAATATATTAAATATTATAAATTATTAGTAAACTTTACAGGTTACAACAGACAATGTAATTTTGATTCAGGACAAGTGATACAATAGAAAATTGTTTCTTTATGTGTGAAAGTTTTTTTTAAATACAATACCAGAATAAAAGTGATCTGTAAAAAATATGATATGATTTTATAGAAAACTGAGATTAATATTTAAGTCAGTTTTTTCAACACTGTTCTGGAGAGTTTGAGAATGTGTGAAGAGGAGATAATTAAAATTTTTTATTCAAATATAATGATTACGTGGCGATAACAAGGGGAGGATTAGATTATTTTATTTGACTTTATCATGTTTCAGGGTTCATAGAGAGCGGACAAACTATAAATGCACTTGGGAAAATAAGGTTCCCGATTCTCATAAACTTACCGAAGATGATATCACTCGTTTTGTGGAATGCATGTTAAATGTGGCCTTACAGGCTATGTTCAGCCGAATGGGGATCAGTGACGCCTGTGCTGCCCTTCAGCATCTGGCTGTGTTGCGACCTGCCATGGTGGTTGCTCCCACTGTTGAAAAGATGTGGAACAGTCTGGACTCCCTTACTGAACCGCACAAGCTTACCTGCGCCATGTTGTGTGTCATCGCTGTTGCAAGACCACTAGTCAGCGGACACAAGAATGGGTACCCTGAGGGCCCTGTTCACGTTATCCCTCTTCTATTCTCTTCTCTTCCTGGCCTAGATCCTAATGACTTTAAAAAGACTCTTGTTACCTTGCATTTTATTGCAGTATTTTCCACATTCATACCTTTAGTAGACTGCAGTGGTGCACCCGAGTATTGGAAAGATCTAACAGAAGAGGAGCGTACAGTTTGTGAAGCTAGCGCTCAAATTGGAGACTTTGTCTTGCAGTTCTTTGATCGGGTGTTCACTCTAGTGGAGTCCAGCGTAATGGAACACACCCGGATGGAGCAAAAAGAGTCGGAATCCGTCCGGAATAAGTTAGAATCAACCAGTGAAGGTGCACTCACGTCTGCTGCAATCAGTGTTCTAATGCAGTCTTCTACAGATATTTTTAAGATGGCTCTAAAGAAATTCCACAATTTTGTGACTGAACGAATATTGGAAACTAATGTGGCTGGTCAGACTGCCGCATCTTTATGCAGAGCATTTGCAAGGGTGAATGCTAAAGAGACATACAAAGTTTTCATTCCTCACTTGTGTGACTCCATCACTGGTCTTTTGGGCGACAATGCGGACATAACCAAAGAGGAAAATCTTGATAATGAATTACTGTTCGATCTACTTCTTCTGGCTCACATCGTAGAGCATGATGGCAAAGAGATTCTCATCTACGTGCCTAAACTTCTAACAGTGTTAGATAAGACTCTAAATCTTATAAGCAAAAAGGGCTATAGTTTTGCCGCGGAAACTCTTCACAATCTCATATTGTCCATGTCCAGCATTTATCCCCGAGAGCTGAAGAGCAGTACAAAGAATTTCGATGCAGGGGTTAAAGATTTTCTGGCAATCAGGGAGTGGGGCAAGCCAGGAAATCTCAAGGAAATTAACTTGGAGTGGCATACGCCCGGAAAGGATGAAGTCCAATGCGTGCAAACTATCATAAACAGATATCTGCCAAAGGAGTTGGATAGGATTAAAGGCTATATTGACGGGACTATTGTGCTTACCAGGGAAGAGTTGAATAGGTCTCTCTGTATATTGAGGGCTTTGATGGCTGCCAATCCATTCTTGCCACAGTTGGATGAGGATGCAGTTGTTTTGTAAGTGTATACTTATTCCCATATACTTGAGTATTCCATGCTTGAATATCAATAGTCTGAGTATATTTATTTTTCATTGTACTGTATTTGAATTTATCATTTGGCTATTGAGGAAATATTGTTGTTTTATTAATTTTATTCCTTTGTGTAGGATTGAATCGAAACTACCTACCTCTCCGTTCACTGTGATGACCGGAATCGTTGGTGTAGTGACCATGCCGGATGGCTCTAATGTAAGGAAGGTAGTAGCAGAGGTAATGCACAATCTGCAAATACAGCTCTTGAATTCTAGTGAAGACGACACCAAGAACTTGTGTTCGCTTATTACGGTAAACAGTTATTTTAATTTAATGTTTAAATTTAAAAAAAAAGTGTGTAATGTATTCATACATATGAATTCAACCTAGGATATTCTCTGCTAGTGTTACAGAACTATAAACAGTTCATTCCAAGATAACTACCGTATATATATATATATCCGCATATTGAACATCCTTTAAAGCCTTTAAAACATAAAGTTTTGTTTCCTGGATATTTATTTAGTTGTAATACATTATTTAGTTATTATATACATTTTTTATGCATGTCATGTCTTATGGTTACTTATATATTATTTTGATTTATTTACAGATCTTGGAGCAGTTAGTGGCATACAGTAATGGTAATGCTTGTCAATTTGAAAACCATTTGAAATCATTCCGTATGGTCAAACGAGCACTGGAAGACCGTCTTCTGGGAAGGCCAGGACATCCCCGAACACTTCTTATCGACCGTGCTCTGCTTCAACAGGAGTTTAGACTGCAAGCCAGCGCCATCCCTTTTTACAAGACACATGCTATGATCATGGCGGATCTGCTTGAACTTGCAACCAGTCGTTATAGTGCTGTAAGATATTATTTTAATTATCGTGACATAATGTTTGTTATATATCGGTTAGTTCTGAATCAATTTAATGCGTATGCCATCCATAAAACAGTTTTTTAAAATTTAAATACATAACGGGTATAGAATCTTCTTCCATTAGCATGTAGCATGGCTTTTTGCATCTACCTGCTTCAAATTTATAATTATGTAAGAAGGTCATTTCAAATAAGATAGTGATGAAGGTCATAATCGGTGTATAAGGTATAATTATTTGAAACATTAGAGATGTCATTATATTTCTATTCTTTTTTACTTGCGGTGTGTAAATTTAATATTGCAATACAACTAAAACTTTGTCACTTTGTTTGACTGTATAGTTTGTACCTGTATATATAATTTTTATAACTATTATTTTGGTTTATTATGTTAAATGATACTAGTGAAAACTCAAATATGCTTGTAGGTTCGAATGCGTGCCCAGATCCGGCTAAATTGGATGATATCTCATTATACTTACTCATTTAATTCCATCCTACCACGTTTGGTGGAATGCCTAGCGTCTGACCCTGAAGCAGACCACGAGCGCTTGAAGGGGGCCCTTTACTGCTTATTAGGACCCAAACAGACACCTCTTGTTGCAAAGCATGACTGGCACGTTGTCGCAACCCTTTGGCCAGCTTTTGTGCTTTCCAAACCCAGTGAAAAGCCCAGTGTTATCAGGTATTAATATCTTCATTGTAATATAAATATTAAGTAAGTAAGGTAGTAAATAAGTCTATAACTAGTAGAGTTCATGGATATTTGAATTAGAAAGTATCCTTATCCAGAGATGAAAATTGGATATGCACAAATGACGCCAATTTCAATTCAAGGTTCAATGAATGAAGTAATATTTTTAAAATATATCTTCTTGTTGAAGGTCAAAATGCACTTTGATTAGAAGAAAATAGTATTAGTACTATCTTTTCGATAATTCATAGAATAGCAGTGAATGAAAATATTTTAGTAATTTCTAATTTTTCAGGTTATTAGAGCGCATTGTCAATGCTGTCCATTTACATTTCCCCACAATCACAATCCAACAGCGATGGACTGATGCTTGCTTAGAAAAAGCCAAAGCTTTGCTTTCCTCTACCGAAATTGAAGATCCCCACCTTGTTGCCTTGATGGACAAATCAGATGAAGTCACTAAGAAGAATTCAGAACAGAATGTGAAAATTTATACGAATCTCACTAATATTTTGGTTAAAGGAGCTGAATCTACAGAAAAGTGAGTCATTATATTTTACTTCTTATTGTGGGCATTCACAGTCTTCTCTTCAGATGCTACTTTGATATTTTCAGTATCAGTGGTGTTATTATGGTAGTTGTTCTGATATACATGTAGAATAAATATTGAATGATAATGAAATTGAATAATGAAATATGATATGTAAAATATGCAGCCCGAAAATGTGCAAAATTGTGGTCGCAAATAATGCCTTTTTATGTTTCAATTAATTTGTAATTTGCACAATTTATTGGCCATTAATGAAACCATTGTTGATTTATGTAGATTCTTAATTTGTTTCTTTTAAAGTCACTGGCGTCATTCAATGATGTGCATCTCTCTGTTGCCGAGTCTTGCCCACAAAGATGCACAGTATCCGTCACAAGTGGTCAAGATTGTGGTTAATAGTCTCATTCACGATTCTATCCACGTGCGGAAGATTGCCATTAAGATGATGGTGTTGTGTCTCAAGCAACGGAAGAGGAAACACAAAACCATCGAGGTGGATCCCTTCAATATAGCTGGAGTCACTAATGAGGGAAAGAAACTGGTTCCAGGTAGATAAATCTTTATTTTATGAAGGATCAATTTTTGTTGTTTGCATTTTTTTAAGAACAATTTATAATTTAGATGAAATTGACTTGCTTAATACTTTATAGGGTTCCGTTCTGACAATTCTTGGCTTCAGTATGATTGTTCAAAGCTATTTTCTGAAGAAGAATGGGACAAATCACCTTATATACACAAAGAATGTTATGGATTTTACAAATGGCCAACATCCTTCAAGGTTCGTTAATCACTTTTATTGGGACATCCCAATATTACCATTTTATTCTGTCTGCTGCAAGCGCATCACTTTGCCTTAACCTTAGGGATACTGTATCTCTTAACAAATCTTCTGTTGAAACATTGCCTTCTCGTTGAGATTAGGGAAAATATAATGTATTCTATATATGAAAGTTTACATAGTTTATTTTAGATTTATTTGATTTGAGGCATGATCTAAAATATCTCTGTAAGCCTATTAGCATTTTTGTTGGTATAGTGTGCTGATTTCAAGGCTGTCATTTTTATATACACCTTTTTCAAGATCTTTTTATGACTGGTTTGTAATGTATAAATAATATTTCTTCGACATTTTAATGATTATTGCAACTGGTATTTTGGCTGATGGAGTCATTTCAGCAGTGTTGCCACGCAATATGTAATGCCAGCTATCAGTGACAGGGCTAATTGTAGTATTTGCACATTTCAGATGTATGCGCCTCCTGAACAACAGCCTGAATTTAGTCCGACAATCATACTTGATGATTCTGACAGAGAAATTTTCGATTTCTTCTCCAGTAAAGACAATGTAGATAAGTTGATAACTTTCTTGTGCATTGAAGAAAAAAAGGGAAAAGACAAATTTAGTGGCTTTCGATACTCACTGTTCAAGGTAATAATTACAAATATTCCTATTTTGTCATTTTTATTTGTGAAATTATTTATTAACTGGTTTTATTCATATTAATATGTACAACTTGTTAACGGTCAAATTGGATCCAAGCATGTGCACAAATATTATATGAATTGAATATTAAAAGATCAATACTTATAAATTTCTTAATAACATAATATGTGTTGGGGTGTGAACGGTAATTTATTGGTAGATGGGAACTAATTGTTTCTGTTTAATTTGCTCCCCGAAAATTGCTGGTCAACTAACTACACATACAATGCTTTATCAGGTCTATGAAAATGAACCATGCTAAAAATGTACTTTAGTAGTTCAATCCTAATTTAATCTTTTGCAGAGGGCCGATTTGAAGGTCAATCTTCAAATTTTAAATGTCAAGAATGCATTGAAGTAATTAATATTTGTTTTTTTCAAAACTTAATCTTTGCTGTAACATTGTGCATTTGCCAAATTTATTTCTTTCTATGTAGCAACGATCAAGGCAACCTGCAATTTTCTGCCTCAAAATATCTTAAGAATGTGTATTTACAAAGTGAAATTTGTCTCTGTGATTTTAACAATTACAGTGAAATGATGAAAATAGAAATATGCATTGTATTCTTAAGGACTTTTGGAACTTGCCTCATAATTTAAGCAAATATCACTGATTTAAAGTATGATATATAATACAGTTGATTCGGTTTATCTACATAAAATCTTCATTTTCACTAATTTAACGGTTAAATTTAATGACAAACAGATCCAAGCCAATTAGTAAATGAATATAGTTTTAACATCGAAAGAAAATCAAATTGTAATGTAAATTGTAATGGATAAACATCTAGTACAAATAATTTTAATGTAAATATGTGTAATTAATATTTTCGACTGATGGTGCTTAATGGAAATTGATTTTAAATTCTAATGAATTCCATATCACATATGGAAGTTTACCAGTTTTAAATAATTTAGAATGTAAATATGTGTAATAAAACTATTGTGGATATGTAAATCTAATGTATTTCTTCCTAAAAAACTAGGATATGCTATAATCATCTTCACCAGGCTAATACTATTGAACAAAAGTACTAATAAATATTCATCATTATATTGCAACTGCTATGTTGACTTTTTTCTTATTCTAGAAACTATTCCGAATTTATGGAGATTCTTTCTTAGACACTTTCATGGATCATTTGGAACGGCTAGTGTCGGATAAACAAGAATCGTTCCAAAGATGTGCTGCTGAAATCATTGCTGGACTCATAAAAGGCACAAAGCATTGGCCTTTTGAAAAGGTCGACAAGTTAAGGATTAGTTTGTGCCCTATTTTGAGATGCGCCTTAGAAAATATGACCACAGAAACCTTCGGAGATTGGGGTAAGTTAAACATTTGATCACTTTAGGACTCTGTTAATATGCTGTCAATCAATTACTTTAGAGGTGTGAATTAATTGTTGCTTGTCAATAGCAGTATATTAAAATGAATATTTATTTAATTAAATAATCATAAATATTACCATTAATAGGGCTTAATAAGTTTATGGCAGTTATGATAAATGGTGTCAGCATATTAGAAAATTATTGCTTGAAATATGTTATAAAGTTAGTTGTTAGTCAGGTAATATATAATCCAAAAGATACAACAAGAAAATATTTACAATATTTTCTTGTACATACTAAGCCACTATATGAAATAATTTCACATTTATAGGTACCTGCTTTGCAACTGCCTCAGAGCGCATGGATCTGTCCCGCATTGGCTGGGTAATGGAGGTCTTGGAGGCAGCAGGAGGGAGTGGAGCAGTAGGAGGTTCAGCTGTAGAATGTGGCCGGCTCTATGCTTTGCAAGCTGCTGTCGTGCAGCATCCATGGAGGGGTGCTGCTTATGCTAAACGACTTGTCGAATTACTAAGAGAAGAAAAAATGCTCTGGCATCCATACCAGATCGTCAGGGATAGAGTAGCCAGGTAACCATATAGATAATGTCATTCTTATTATTTATTACAGAGTGGGGTCCACGAATATCTAAAAAGTTATCATTTGTTTTTATTTATAATTGTATATGAACAGCACAATATTGTAATCAATTAATAAGGATTGACTATCTGGCAAGTGAAAATTACATGCCATTTGTATTATGTAGTGACAAAAACTAGTTACCCTTATTTAGTCTTAATTGTAAAACATACTAAATCATTGTTAAATAAACTACATAGTCATAAGTGGAATGGATTAATTCTTTATAAAATAATGTATTGTTTTTTGGAAATATATAATGTATTTTTTTTTAAAGTTTAATGACGAATCTATTCGAAATGGACATCACATTCCCTGGTGGCTCTCAAAATGTAGGGCCCAGCATTGAGGACATGGTGAATGAGATAGCGCCCAAACTTGAATTACTTTTACAGGAAGACATGAAAGGAATCACTAATCTCAACAATAGGTAAATTATTTTCTTTTTCTCTATGTTACAAAATGTAAACAAAAAATAAACAATTGTAGATAATGTATTTTTAATTCTGTCAAAGTAGAGATCTATTTTTAATTTTTGATAATTGAACATAAAACATTATGTAAAATTGTGTCAGAGGTTGGAGATTTCATTGATTTCACATTAAAACCATGTTAATTCCATCGTAAATGCTAACTACAGAAATATATCTTTTAACTATTTTTTTCCAGTTCAAATAACCACTCAAATATTCCATATTCATTAGAGAATATAGATATTGATACCGCGTCAAGAATTACGGAACTTGGATTTAGTCCGAAAAAAATTCATACTTCCATCGCTATTTCTCCCGAGAAGTTCAAGACACTTATCCAGGACACAATGGAAAAGAGCGGCATAGACAAGGGAAATATAACTCTGGACACTATGAATAAACTTATGCAGGAGTTCAAGAAGACTAATATTGAACAAAGAGAGGATACACCTGCCTTAGCAAAACCATCGAAGGTATGTTAATGGTTATACAAATGTTATTTCGAATGAACATGTTTATGTATTATATGTGTTAAACATTGGCAATTGTATTACAGGAAATAGGAAGCGGTAGAAGATCTTCAATGGACAGCTTCTTACAAGGCACTGGCTTTTTGGAAGCCAGAAATAGTCCGGTGGTAGAGTCTCCGATAGTCAGTGCTTTAGAGAATCAATTGGCCTCAGGATTACGGCTGTCTGAGGCCCGTGAAATCAAGTGCAGCAAGAATGGAAATGACTCCATCACTCCTCCCAAGGAAGACAGTGAATACAATATCAATCTTAGGTTATTTAAAACAGGTAAATAATGATTTA
>JAGVSQ010003189.1:0-22320 GCA_022683975.1 Rhyacophila evoluta | reverse complement strand
GTAGATCCATATGCTCCACGTTGGGAGCGAACATGGTATAAAAAAAAAAAAAATGTTTTTCAAACTAAATTTAATATTCTATAAAATATTTTACATAATTCTTTTACATTATAAATGTGCGTATATTTGCATACTTCAATATTAGAGCAAAGTATGTTTTTATTAAAATCTATAAATATATAAATGTTTAAGAAATTAGATACACGTACATTATTTAAAATATATCTTTACTACCGTTTTTTTCTAATTTATGGCTTACAAATCTTAAAAAATAAAATATGGCCAGGTAAATAATCCACCTGTACCGCCCAAATGAATTCACTGAAGAAGCTTCGTTTCATTTATTTGTATTGTAGGACTTTAGGGTGTGTAAAAAGTCCAAAAAAGTGTTGAGTCGATTCCCTGTCTTCGTTTAAAGACTTTACGATGTATTTAAAAACATACACATAAAATTAAGGTTCGGGGCTTGCTACAATCTAACCCAATTCTATATTTTATTATCATTTTATAACTAAGAAGAATGCAATATTGTCTAAAATATCGCATTCTTCTCGTTTTTTAACGAAACCGATTCAAGATATTTTTGTATTTTTAATCACTTAAAAACATTTGCAAAATATGAACATCTAATAAAGAGTACAAATTAATAAGTAACTTACAGTTTAAATCGCTTGAAAAAAATATATGAAAGCAATTCGCGACACAGGTTTAGTTTCCGGTGTCTTCAAGTTTCATATAATTAAATGATACGCATAAAACACTTCAAATATATGCTCGGTACTTGGGTCCGCGAGTCTAAATTAAATAAAATAAATCTATAAACTGAAAAAAATAAGTTTATATTTAAGCACAGAATATATTGTAGATATGTATATGTTAAACAGCGAAGTTTGCTCCATTCTTCTCGGAGCCATAATCATATAAAATAATAGTAGAATTAGAGTATGTTTAATGATATATATCTCACAAAACTACGTTGATAAAGATACAAATCTACATATAATATTGTATTTACTGAAAATATTCTAAATTTGTGATCATATCAATATGAGTATCATGTTATATATAAATAAACTATGCATTGTTTCTTTTTGCATGTTTCTCGGTTATGAATACTAATTGAAATAATCTGATTATCTTTAGGTGCCACGACTTATTAAAATTATATATGTAGATAGTTTAATAAAAAAAGGCTTTAGATGCAACGAATAATAGAGTTATATTGAATTATTAAAAAGGTTCGGTTTCCTACTAAGTGTACCATGAATAATCAACGCCACATATTAAGTCATTCCGTAAAAGTACAAGCATGTGACTTAATACCAAAAATAGAAATATTCATGAAACAAACAATAGCATTAAATCACACGTAAAAGAATTAAGTAAGACATTATTAAAGAGATTGAGCGGGAAATTCGGGTTTCCGTTATACGAGAGAATTATGGGCAAATTGAACCTAAGTTTATTTTTTTATTTCCATAAGAAAATAATAATAAATGAACGGTCGTATAAATATGCATTCGTAGTGGTATTCTTTCATTTCAATTCCTTCTGAGTTGGCATTTATGAAACAATAAAATGGTCAGGGGGTGTGCCGACTTATGAGTTATTAGGACATTCCGTGTGCGTAATGATTTATTGCAGTGCTTGTAAAATTTTTGATCGCAATCCTTCTGATAGCTCATTTCTTTTTCGTGTTTTATCATGTTTTATCTTACTACATTACATAGAGATATTTCTTTCATACGCTTCTCTATCTGCCTTTAACTTGAAATCCACATAAATCTATATGGAAGATTATAATGTTGCGCTTAAAATCAATTTTCGACACTCGATCAGTATATTTTTACCAATACGCATCTCATTTTTTCTCCCACAAATCTATCGTGCTAATTCAATACTAATTCTTAATTGGTCTGCCAAATACAATAGTATTTACTTGTAAATGTACGTATTACGTTATGTTGGTCAATTTGTTTATAGCAGTAAGCAAAATTAAATTAAAATAAGCATTTAAAAACAATGAAAATACCTTCGTAACAACATCAGCAAAAACATCTCAATGGAAAGATTCATAATATTTTTTTATTTAAAAACAATATAAACGCACACATTTCATACCTAAATGTGTTCACAATATCATACAACCATAAAAGTAATTATGACTTAAATAAATAGTATTATTACATCAAGGGAGCTTAGATAAAAGTATGAACCAATCTAATGATATTTTTAAAAACTTTATATGGCAATTAATTAAGTTTAATTTTACAATCGGTAATTTTAACCGCATTTTCGAAATACGATGATACAGATATGCATAATATTTAAAACTAGTAATAGCATTTTGCCAGTTACCCATATTAGTAATTGGAAAGATACAAAATGTGTTTTTTTTCATTAATCTTTTGTTTATCGTCAATTAATAATACAAAAAGAAACCTAGGTGAATTTAAATGTGTATATGAATAATTTTCTAATAATTTGATGCATGCCACACGTTGAGAGCCACTGCGGCGTATGAAATGATTAAATTGCTTTATGGAGACCTTACTCAAATGAACAAAATGACCAGTCCACTTCCTTTTATAGAAAGGTATTATTGAGGACAAAGTAAGTAGACCAATTTACTTAAGTAAAAACGACTCAAAGAAAAAATATTATGTGTGCCTAATGAATAATTTAGGGTTGTTTGATTGAACTTTTATTCAAAAACTACGATAAAAAACATAATAATTAATGGTGTTCAAAAGAAATTTGAATTTTTAGTAAATATTAAATCAGAGAAGTGTCTAAACTTCTACTGGATACCATTGCTGTAATTAATATTAAATAAAATATTTTTCAAAGTATACAAATTATAGTAAAACGTAAATGAAAAAATATACACACACCTTCATAAATCGTGAGCGCATACTAACCGCTCTTCCCTATTGCACTAAAAAACAATTCTCTACATCAGAAAAGATTTACGATCAAAAATTGAAATGTTTTGCGAAGTAGGACGAACTAGTTCGAAGTCGTTTGTTCGTATTGTTTATTTTTTGCATTTTTATGACCACATCACAACTGCAAGGTGCGAACGATGACCCACCAATCAATTATTATTTCTGTACTATCTAACATATACCTGAAGTTCCAATAGAGAAACTTTAGCACTTATATTATATATTTCTCTTAAAATTTGTATGTTAAATACGATTTGTTACATTATTAAAACTGCCACTTAATTTTACACTAACAACTTTATATTGGTCTTACTTTGTGTTTATGAATTTCAGTGATTCAGATCTTTGCATCTTTTTCTGCTAGAAGTTTTAAAACATATTTTTGAAACAACAAATTCACCGATTTATCATTTTTTTCACCTAAAAAAGTTTAAGCTCTAAATGTTTAACAAACGGATCTATAGAATCGGCTCCATAAGTAGAGTGTATGAATGAACACAAATGTGACTTGATAGATTATTTTGCAAACAATTGCAAACCCAATAGGCATCCATTTCTGCATTTTTTTATTTTTTTTTAAATATGGCAGATGTTGGAATCAAACTCGCATTCCCCGAACTCGAGATGCGTACGCTACTCTTTAGGGTATCAGGAAAACAAAAAAGTTAATACAAAAGTAATTACAAAAGAAGCAAAAATCTCCTTAGCTGCCACTTTTTTAATGACTGAAATAATTTGCCCGCTTTATTTTAACATCTTCATACTTTCTCAACATATTTGATATAATTTTAAAATAATATGATTTCTGATATTTCAAACTCTTTAAATCATTAAAATAGCATATAGTGATTTTAAAACACAATGTTATCTTACATTTTATTACTATTTAATCTAAGTTACTTTAAAATACTTTAAAATAAATTTAAGATTCAGAGTTTAAAACATAATTAATGTTTCAGTCGAATTACTTTAATAAGTAGTGATAAGTTCAGAAACATTGGACTGCGAATTTATTTAGTGTTAATATAAATCACAAAAACATTGCCAAAATATCAAGCGATATATCAAGTTTCCAATCTTATGAGAAATCAAAGATATTGCTCTGAATAATTTTACAATTATACCTAACATTACTTAATTGCCAGGCATGTGTATTTATATTATTTATATGTACGCAAAATTTAAATAAAATCTCAACTATAATAGACTGGTTCGTATTTTTATTACTTAATAATACCGGAAAATAAAACATAAACAGAATACATGACAGGTCTGTTTTATTTGAAGTAATTACCTACTAACTATTAAATAAATAAAACGATGTTAATTAAATCATTTTTGTATAGAATAATTGTAGACTTTAGTATCTCTAAAGTAGTATAGCTTATAGTGAATTTTAGATTCTTCAAACAAACAATTTAAGACCTATCTAGTTCCGATAACTAAATAACCGATGTCAAAAATCTCTTCCAATCATACATCGCTAGTTGAGGATGATTATTTTCTTCAAAGATAGTGAGTAATGCGTTCGATTCATGGAAAACGAAACGTACTTTTCACACGTACTTTTAAACATTAAAAGAACAGCTCGCACACTATTATGAATCCACGGTAAATGATAGAAAGCCGTTTTACCATGAAACATATTTACGATTATTATACGGTAAGGTCTTTTTATGAAGAATTAATCATGGGAAACCATGATATTCATGGTTTTATATCAATAAGTTTAATCTGAAATACGTAGGGAAAAATATTTAATTAACACTTGCAACGTTTCTTCAATTGCCTCTTCTATCATGGGGTGCACCACAATGGGTTACATAAATTTTATTGCCACCATCAACGATGAAACGTAATAATTAGAACTTGTAACTGAGTGCCTCCAGATTATAGATTTGTACACAGTTCGCCCCTGATATATATTGTGTATATAATAATTATGTTTTTAACTCAACACGAATCTCTATATTGTTTATAGCGGGAAAATAGTCATATACATGATATAAATAATAAAATCCAAAAAAATATTAAGAATATGACATTTAATAAATGCATGTTGCCATTGATAAAATATACATAATAGTATTCTTCAATTTTCGTTGACTGTATGTATACTTACATACTGTTCATTGTTGATAGCCAAAGACGAAATCCGAGTTGCCGTTGTAAAAAAATATTTTGAGGAGTTCAAATTCCAACTATAAAAGTACGCAGACTCAAGTACTCTAAGAGGGAACAGTTTCTGAAAATGGTCCAACCATTTGCCATTGCGACGTGATCTGCGAACAATTTTGTAGAATTTGAAAAACAATGCAAAATCTTACATCGGAAGATGTAAAAACAATTCGATATTAACAGGGCGTAGTTAAAATAAAAATCATTCCCATTCTAGAATCTAGTGAATGCCATCCAAGGTCTTAAAAAGGTGCTTCAAGAAAAGTTTTGACACTTTAAAGTGTGCACCACGTTCGTTGCACCATGGCTTATGTCTGTATAACGGGTGTATATACGTAGCAAGTTGTGCAGAATTAACGTTTGATACATCATTCATTTATTTTAAATTGCACGCAGTTCTTTTTAATAGGTTAAATATTTATTTATTTGTTTTAATAAAAATCAGTGTTGATCTATCATCACCTTTAGTCTACCGTGTTAATTGATTAAATTGATAACTGGCAAAAAACCTGATAACTTTTTATTCTAATAGTGAATTGTTTGGGGACATACAATATCATAGGTGAACAGGTGCCATGAATAGAACCACAGGTGAGCCAGTGTGAACTTGTTACTGACAATACGATTTCATAAGTGGCATGCTAGCTGTGCGATGCTCCTACACTGTATTTCTACTCTCCCAATAGCCAGTTACACGATAATTGAAAACAGATTGATTTACCGCTGCAGTGATAATTGAAATAATTAGTCGATCGATTTATCAATAATATAACCATACCGTACACTCCATGCAATAAGTTATCACACATTTATTTTCATTTTGTGCTAGATAAAATATTGAAATCTATAACACAATTCAAATTTAATGGCTATACGGAGCAAATAACCATCACGCGACGTTTCGAGGATTTCTCTATAACAGGGTTTTCCAAACTTTGTCTGCAATGGAACATTTTGCAAGCCCGGAAATATTAACGGAACACTTACATAATATTGTAGGTAGTTCCTACTGTTAAAAATTAAAAAAAATATATTATGAAAACACATTATTTGTCTAATAATTATTTTTAAGTATACACATAAAAATATAAATAAATAAAGCACTCAATGATTTGAGTCCTTCAATTGCATATCTTCTTGGTATCAGGTACAATATTGGTAAGTTGCATTCTAATATCTGCTGTGGCAACGACCATATTCCTGCACTTTGACTTCGTTGCAGTATAATAAGATCCCGCATCCCATAAATAAGTAATCATCCTGTAAATTTTTGTAACCGTCGTTAAAGTGACAAGACTTGTCAGCCGGTTAGGTAAAAACAATATACCTAATCTCTTTTATGCGTCACAGTGTGAGGAAAGATGGTCTTCCGCCTATATCTAGATACGTCATAAACATAATTGGAGATTGATCAATATCATTGAAGAAACATTAATATGAAGTAAAAGATCTTTAAATGTATTGCGGTGTATAAAATCTTTCCAAATTGTCGCGGAACACTGGTGTTCTACGGAACAAAGTTTGGGAAACCCAGCTCTTTATCATTTAATTGCTATAGGCCCTCCTCGTAGCATGGTCATTCTAATTCAACCAAAAGATAGTATGTCCCCAGAATACTCAAGTGTTTAAGTAATATCAACGAAAAAATATATCAATTTCTTGTGCATAGATCGATATATATATTTACATCCGTAAAAGTAAAACAGATCATGCAGCCATGAAGTACTGACAAAGTGAAGCTGCGACGATGGGCATGTCTTGGCTTCATATTGGAGATGCCTCAAGAGAGTTTTAACCTGGCCTGCATATTCTTTAAGCCGAGCAGTTTTTGACTTCTTGGAAGGCTGCTAAATACGATCTAAATAATGTATTTGGTGGAGTTACGGAAGGCAGATATGACCAAGAAGAGAGGAAGAATACTGGTGGGTGACAGGAATTGTTGGAGGTGGCATGTAGTCTACATTTGCACCACTTAGTAACTATATACGGATGAAGAAAAGTAAAACTATATTTGTTACTCAATTAATTTCTACTATTGTCTGATATTTCTTGATATAAAACCAAAAATATTTCTATTTGATATTTGGCAAGTTCATCGTGAAATGATTAGAATTTAAGTTTTATGTTTGTTATTTTGTTTTTTTTTAATAGCTCATAATACATGATTCAAAAATATTATAAATATTAAATGCTTGGAGATTTTTACGTAACTATTTCAAAAGCACGTGCTTTATAGAAATTGATTACAATATATTGAGTTCAATAAATTACATTTTTTTAATTTTAAGTTGAAAAAAATACAGTTCACTATGGTGCGAGTATGTGTGTGAATCGCATGAAAGAACACACTCGTTCGTTAGAAAACTTTGAACGCAAACATTTATGATTGCTTTGTGTTATTTTATTTCCCCAAAAATCATAAACAACCGTAGAACTAGTTCACTCATAATTCATACAAACAATAAAATATACGATAATTTATGCATGTGAATTAATTTTCGAATTTAATGTGATTCAAGTAACTACCTGTATCATAGTTAGTAATGATAAATATCTAAAAAGGCGAATAAATTTTATTTCTGATTAAACCAAAACTCGGAATCTCGAGTAATTTATTATAATGGGGGGCATCTAGATCTTAGATATCTCATGATGACCTAATACGGTAACGAACTATTTCATTGCGTTACCAAAACCTAACTATTTACTTCTAATACACAGTTTTGTTGTATAATCTATTAATCTATTATGAAGACTTATTAATAACTGAAGCACAGTTTTGTTTATCACCTGTTTTACCATAAAAGGAAGTATATGAGCAGCTAGAACGTATAAATATATATTTCTTAATTACTGTGAATTATTATATATTCGTGTATCTCACACTTGATACACTATGGTAAAAATATAATAATATTGTGTAAGATTGATTTTATCTCTTATTGATCGTTATTGAAAAGTCATTAGTTAAAGTAAAATTACGATTTTCATTATTAACTAAATATAAAGCCTACATAACTGTACTCGTATGTGTATAAAACATTATAAATATAAACAACAGTGTGTATTAACAATCAAATATTGGAGTATTTCATTGATCCATGGGATAAAAACGCATGGGCCATAATTCAAAAGTACACATGGAAGCTATTTACTGAAACATGATGATGCATCAGCAAAGTGTTCTCCAACCTTTTCACATATCACACTTACGGAGAGACAATATTTATATGGCACACTTTTCAAAGTAACCGCAAGTTGCGTTCATTTTTTAATGTTCTAAAAACTTGTTTTATATTAAAATAAATTCACTATTATAATCCAAATATACTATGTATACTTTCTATGTGCAAAATTTACTTAACAATGGTGACTTTCTTGTGGTACGCTGACAATTTCGTCACGGTATAATGATTAACAAATCTTGTATTAATAAATATTTCTTGTCTGTATACTAAGTTTGATTAAGTCATTTAGAAAATAAGTCATTGATTAGGCACACATTTAAATGGTTAATTTAAAAAAAACTCCTAAAAATAATGTTGATTTCATATCAACATTACAATAAATTTAAAAAAATATTTATAACGAATATACAAGTTCATCTACCTATCATAGCATATTTTTAATTGCTACACTTTTAGATTTATTACAACTGAGTTACGAGGATGTTCTGTGTGTAATTTTTTTGTCAAGTAATGCAAATAATATTAAATAACTTATAACCGAAAAGCATTACACGTCTTAATACTAGTCATTGTCTCATAGCTTATACGAGCGCTTGCCCACGTCTCCCCTTATCGCATATTAAATCTCCACCTAATTATTACCCTAGTCGGTTATTTATTTAACTATTCTCTTTTAAATTATTTGCAATATGGTAAACATGACACTGATTAACTATTTAAAAATACTCTTTCAAAAATTACAATGCTACACATTTTTCTTTCTGGCAATTAAATGTTTACAGATGAAAACGTAACAATTAATATCGGTACACACTAACAATTATTTTATTTTCTCTGCGCAATGAATAAAAGTTATTATCGTTCTTAATGTTACATAAAATGCTACAAAAACATCGGATTTTATTGTTGTATTGTTTTTGATAGTCGCATTCATAAATATGCCACAGCCGTCTAACAACATGTAGAAATAATATTTAATGTCTTTACAAAACAATACAATAATTTAAATAATTATTACAAATTATAGTATCCAACTTAATAATTCAATATATTTTATTCATAGATTGCCAATTTGCCGTCCCGGAAAACTATGAAGTGTGTACATTAATTAAAGAAATAATCGTACATGGTTTCTATTACAAGCTGCAGAACATTGCCAATCAAAATTAACGATGACTGTCTTAAGCGATAAATCTTTGAGGATTAATATTTTCCAATCTAGTGAGGTGAGTTTGGACGAACGTTGTCTTTAATTATTTGTTTGATTTGTTGAATAGTTGTATTTACTTTTTTACTCGATATTTGATTATTTATTTTATTTAAGCGTTTATATTTTTACATTTAACTTAAAAAATATATATATTTTTTGTAAAATACTTACATTTCGTATGAGTAAATAAAAAAATCGTATATTATCAATTTGTGTTCGTATGTACTAATATAAATAATTAAATTGTATGAATGATACATTCTCAAACGAAAAGTCTGAAAAGACTTATAATCGAAATGTTGAAAGCTTGTCATTTTCCACTATCAAAATTACGTGAGTATCTTTTGCGTATTGTTTAATAACGCTCGAGTTAAAAATTACCGGAAAAATGGTATATTCATAAAATTCAGCATGCGATCAATTTTACAAGAAAGAAAACATTTAAATTAGTACACATTATGATTCATATAGTAAAAAGTTCAATACGAAACAAACGTAACAAATATTATGTATATGTCCAATTATTATAAATTATAATTGAATATTTCATATGCATTTTCAAATATATGCAGGTAAAACTATCAATAGAATAGAGGAGAATGAGTATTATTGTGAATGGATACAAGTGGGTTTTTAATGTGGCATTATTTGAGCCTACGTTGGCCACGCACAAACACACACGGAGGCAACTGGCGGAGAGATACGAATCATTGAAAATAAAACGCAATTTGTCATGTGAATATTGTTCGCTTCAAGTATTTCCATAACTCTCAGTCCCCACTATAAAAGGCAGTATTTTATTCATAATTAAAGATGTGTTTATTTTTTTTTTATCTGTTCAGTAGTATGCTTATGTTACCGGAAAAGGACCGCCTCTAACAGGACTTATTAATTTTATAATAATATTAAACTATGATTTCAATAGTATATTGAAAGCTATTTGAGCAATCACATGAATTATGGTTTATATTTTACCACAAGGTCTTGTAAAATATTTGAATCTTGGCAGCATGAAGATAGGTCTTGACAAATTATGGTTATTATAAACAGATTTTCAGTAGATCAACTTATTGGGTGTCAAATATCCTGCGTTTAAATTGGTATCCAAAAGACATTGATTTCTTACTGTTGTTACAGAACTTAAATTTTTACACATATTAATAGTGCATACATAATGTAAATGGATTATTTTTACAGCCACGAGGCTTAAGCCAGCAATTCAAAAGACACATTTTCGTCTCAACCACCGAGGCAACCATTTTCTGTGTTATGTTAATTTTAAAAAATATATGTTGTTATATTCCATTAGTATATACAACTAAGGAACTAAAAGTATTTTTTTGTGTGCATTAAAACTAATGGAAACTATCTCATAAACTAAACTTACATAAGTATTGTAAATATTGTAACTTGTTTACTTTATTCAGCAATTTTAATAATAGAAATGTTTCCTTCTTCGAACTGTTTTACAGTTTATTGTGACTCAGAGTTACAATAGTCTCCCAATTATAACTTCGAGTTTATGTTCTGATAACTATCGTTTAGGTCCCCCTTTCCTCCAATAAAAAGGCTTTTATTATTAGTATTTAATTATTAAGAAAATTCGTTTTTGAAACTATACATATATAATATAAGTAACTAAGACCTTCATATCGATTGCGATAATGAATCGTAAGCTTAAAGTGTAATATTTCTTTTGAATAATCTATACAAGTAAGATCTATACAGCGTGAATACTTGATAAGTATGAAAGTATAAACTGCCCACTTGTACCTACGTGCCTAATTCTAAATTTATATTGAGTAGGTACTCAAGCATCTCGGTAAATAGTCAAGCAATGTTCTATAAAACGACGTCATACTCTGGTCGATTTTTATCGATCAGTTCATACGGGGCTTTATTGAGCTGTCACCGGTCAAAAATCAATATTATACGTGTTCGCATCACGACGACTCTGTAACACCTCGTGTTCCAGAGTAGCAATAGATTATAATTATCTTCATACTTATACTTAAAAATTGTATAGAACTTTTTGGGAACATATAATATTATCACTTGAAAAAAGTATAATATTATGAGTAGACTTAAAATTGTATATTATATCACACCCATCGATATATTTCACCATGTTTTTTTAAATGTTATATATTTGTAAATTGGTAAATATAAGTAATTTTAGACAAAGTTTTGAAATAATTAAATAATTTTAGGTATTTTTCATCGATCTCTTATTAATTAATATTTTCGACTGTATAACAACATACAACATACTCATGTTATATGTTCGCTCACCGCCCACATATAATGTAGCCTGAAGATGCCGAAAGGCAAAACCCGGGTCGCTAACAGTGAACTCACATATGGAAGTTTACCAGTTTTAAATAATTTAGGATCTCTTATTAATTAATTGAATAACAGACCCGAATCTTATCTAATCAAATTTAATACAATTAAACAACGCGACAACTAACCGGGAATAAAATTATACAGTTTTTTAATATTGTTTCGATAAAATCGATTGCATGGACGATACATGTGCTGTAAAGAATAATATGGTATACAAAGAAATATGTGGCATAGTAAATCAATTGTTTTAGTAATTTTTAACGATATTAAAAAATACTTGTAAGAGAAAATAGCTCGTTCTACTTGCATGAACATTTATTTATCTAATATAACAATGAAATAGAAGAATAAGAAGAATATCAAATTGTAAACGCCATTTTTATTACTGTTATCATCTATTTCATTATTATGTTTGAATCAAAACTATATATACTGCTATAATAATTCACATATACTATAAAACATTTTTTTACTAGTGACTTTTTGCAATAATGGTAGTTCAATATATCAAACTAAGAATAGACAGAAAAAAGTGTGAAATTCATGTTATATTGTCCACTCTGTCGAGCTTTTTTTATATAAAAAATAATCTATTAATTATTAAGTTAGTTATTGAATCGGTATACGAGGTGTTAAAACATGCAATTACAAATAGCGCTCCACCACTGATAATATGATGATAAATAAGTATGAAGTGGAGCACCTATAACCAATCGACTATTTTTCTAATCGTGAACATTTGGGTAATACGAAATTGTTTGGCTCGTTGAAATGAAGCGATATTGCTACATTACTTGGATGCCATCAACGAAAATCAATTAGGTGTATTAAATAATGAATCATTTTGCGTGGGCTGTAAGTGCATGTTTTTATACTTAAAAAGTTGAAAGGTATTATCAGTTAACTTTGATAGAATATTGTATAACATATCAACGGATATATTGTGAAAAGTATTGGCACAAAGGCCAACACACGTTTTATCAAAAGGTCATAAAACATTTTAATATTATATTATTGTTTAAAATATTATTAATTCATATAAGTGACTGCAGATGCTAGGATATTGTTCAAATTTCGAATTTGAATAATTACTTCTGAACAAAGTTTTGTTACTGTTCGTAGTCCTCATTTGTTTTTCGTTTCAAAGTGACACAAGTCGTATTTGCATTTATTGCATGTCATGTAATGTCAATCAAAATAGTATTAAATCATGAATTATATGAATATATTTTTCAATAATAATTTATATATCATCGCTGATAGTTTATAGTTTCTTTTATATATAGAATTAAATACAGCATGAATGTGTAAAATATTATTTTAAATATTGCATATGTCTTAATACCAATTTTCTTGATATCGAAAATATTTTTACTTGTGATATATTTTATATCATAGACAATAATTATGTCATAAGAATAAACAAAAATTGCGATTACTCGGTACGAAAGCAATATACTTTTTAATTTTATTAATTTATTTATGAATAGGTCGATTCCAATTATCTGATTGTAGATGGATTTAAATTTCCATCTCTCTGCATTCGGGCCGATAGATTCTGGCAAGCAACTTCGATGGCCAGCAAAAATGACACAAAGTAGGTAATACATCCTACAAATTACCATCGTCAATGTGTAATCAAGTCTTCAAATATGTCGGACAAACAATCATTTTTATTCGAATATAACAACATCATTAGGTAGGATTAAAAATGTACCGTTTTGAATGAGAGAGGTTTTTCAATGTCGTTTCCTGTAAAATGTGTATTATCGGTTTGAATAATATAGTAAAATTAGAAAAACCCAACGATATTATTGTGCGTAACCTCTTCCACGCGTGACGTAAACGTAACAGCTGGGTTCCATCCCCGCCTAGGCGTAGGGTCGCGCAGTGGTATGGAGTGCACCCGCCCCATACAAATAGAAACGGCATTCACAGATACAGTCGCAGGACATTCACAGTCGTCGCAATACGATTGCGCGGATCCGAATGTATGAATGAATGGGTGGACGAATGGTTTTGGACGGGGGGCCAGGAAGGACGACGCGAGACGAAAGGGGCTCGGGCGTCTGGCGGGCGTCTGCCTCAGCCGAGGGGAATTCCTGACGATTTTACGATTGTCGCACTGTCTGTCTCTCCTTTCATTTCGAATGAATGAATTGTATCCGGACTTGTTGCATCGGAATGTTTCGGGAAGTGCTCGTTTCTACGAATCACATTGCGGAGCATTCTTACTAACGCGTGATCTTTATCTGCTCACTTTCCAAACAGTGTGTTTATGATCTATCTACAGTAACAACCCATACTGTGTGCAGATAAGTTGACCTTCAACTAATAAATTTTTACATTTCCAAGAACGTTTGAGGTAAAAATTCAAATGCCCTTAGAAAGCTTTTGCCTATATAATTCAAGAGCTTTTAAATATGTAAATAGCCCCGAATTCAACATTTTTCAAATGCATACAAATTTGCATTATCAAATGCATTTTATTATAAAATTTACTAGTGTCAGCAAAAATTATTATTTTGATTTGATAAAATGCAATCAATAGTAATAACAATGGAAGTATTTATTTTACAAAACATTGTTTGCATACTCATCACTGTTTTAGTATAAACTTTATAATATTTGAAAGATCTTCTTATATAGACGCACCCCTTGTTTAACAATTGTGTTCTATGGAAATAGTTCAAATAAATCAAACTTCCTTACATAATACTTATTGTATGCTATACAATAGGTATAATATAAGTAGGCTATCGACTGGACTTAAGTAAATCTATTTTTATTTGATACCATAATATAATTTATTCGAAAATTAAAGACGTATATTCATATCAACAATATATTGGTATTAACTCGTTTAGTTCCGTTACTATTTCACTATTAGGCGACCTCTCAGGTCGACAGCAACCGTTTTAGATTTAAATTTGTCGACATAGCAGAGGGTTATCCGCCCCAGCGACCCTGTACCGCCACGGCCCTCAACGGAGGGACGGGCCCCCTAAGAGGGACACCTGTAGACAGTCAGATAAATCTTTTGCGGAGTCTCTCCAAGCATAGAAAGGTGCAACCGTTTGTCGCCAATAAAAGGGAACGAATAAATCTCACGACGATTTAGCGTGAACAAGTCCCACTTCCTACTATTTTATAAAAGAAATCTCCCTGGTAAATATATTTTTGAAGGTTTAATTTTCAAACTTGACAACGCAATCATTTACATTAGCACATATTATTTATTTAGTATTTGTATACTTTATGCCGTATAATATTTATAGATATTATACCAATAAAATGTATGCAATTTCATTTCATTTTTTTTAAATAAATTTCTAATTTTAATAAAATCGTCCTTTCAAAAATTGTCTTATCTTTCATAGCAATGCAAAAGTTATACCCCGATAAAATGATTCTTATTACACAATGGCTTCATATACTTTTTCGCCTGCGGCATTTACGCTTTACACAGTAAGCTCACCATAAAGAGCTGGAAGTATTTTTAAATGACATTCAATATACAGCTATATAAATATAATTACATTATAAAATTCCTTTATTAACCAGTCAAAAAAAATAATTCTCAAATTTTTAAAGTTTGTAAACTTGTATGTATGCAGAAAGTAATCATACAACTAGGTTTTTATTGTAAATAAGTAGTTATCATTATAAAAAACGTATGAACTATACTTAAATATGGTAAACCTTAATTTTTTTAGTAATAAGTCTTTGCAGTTTCAACGTTAAGCCGGTCATTTTATTTATTATAAACAACTGGAATTATGTGAATTCTCACTGCGTGAAGATGCGTGCAAACTAGCGTAAATTTAATAAATAATTATGCATGCAACTAGCATTCTTATTAAAGTTATATACGAGTTATTTTTTAGAGCCGGTGGGCTTGGTCGCGGAAAAAAAGGTGTTGATTGTTTCTGCAATCTCCACACCAACACAGTTTTTTAAACTCCTACTGCTTATCTAATTATTTGTAATTATAACAACGGGTTATCTTGATTCAGCCATTGTAACTAATTCAAATCTTAATAGTTGAAAATACACCTCGATACATATTATAAAACAAACGGTAGTTTTGAAAATAGTATTGACATTAAAATTCATATTAGCCAGACACGTACCTAATATTATATTTACAAACACTTAACAGCTTTTTCAATAGTATATTAGATTTTTAAAATACAACTATTTAACGTAAATAATGATTTACTAGACCATTATACAATTAGGGAATTTATTCATTACTACAATATGTAAACGCCGAAATAGCTATGAATAAACATTTTGATTCGAACAATTATGATTTGATATTGATGCTTTTGTAGACACAACTTCAGTTATCTCGATTACAATAATTTAAATAGTGTTCAAAATATTTTGGTTATTTTTACTATGTATTTATCGTATAGTATAAGTGCATTTTACATTTGGTAATGCTCATTGAGTTGAGCAATAGTTAGATAAACAATTCTCGTGAAAAAATAATCTGTCAAAATGTCTTCACATTGAGGAGATGTATATATACTCCATTTGTGTGTGGATGTATTCCATATGCTCCACTTTGGGAGCGAACATGGATAGATAAAAAAATACTTTGACAATGTGTTGCATATAGATACATCATTCTAAAATACATTAATAAACGAAACCCTTCAAGTCGGATGAAACTATGCGCACACCATAAAACTGTATTATTTAAAAATAAATAATTTCAATATATAAAATATTTTCGTCAATTCAGCAAAAATTGTTTGTTTTCTTTTTAAAAAAATATGCAGATTAGTTAGATTAAATAAACATATCTATAGACAATAATTTATGTAAATACCTAATTTTAATTCGTTTACAAATACTGAGTTATTAAAAATATTTTATAGGCATATTTATTTATACATAGCTATAGATGTAATTTGAATGTTCGGCAAACGATGGCGCCACTTTCTTTTTATTAGGAAAATAATATAAACAAAAATATCCATCTGATACAATTCTCTGCGTTTCACAGCACGTGAAATGATCCAAAGCGGATTAATTCGACCAAAAATATTCACAGAATTCATCTGGCTCATAAAAGCGTAAACTTAATATAAATACGATAAAAACTACGAACGTCTTGACACCTAGACTTTACTGCTAATCATAATTGAGTTAATTTATTTTATAATCGGATATTTTGTAAGGCAGACGAAAGAGATGTCTGGTCTGTAAACACACAATAAAACCGGTAAAAAAACTCGTAAAAATTTAAGATTTAAATCAGATTTCCAAACGAATATTATAAAAAATCGTCTGAACAAATAGCTATAAGAAGGTATTTATTTAACAGCGCAAAAAACACTTGTTTTCTATAATAAGGCAGCCTAAAACCTACCGTTTTAAAAACATGATTAGTACAACAATCATAACATGTAATGCTGAAGATGTCATAACCTAAAAAAATTGATAGTTATTTAAATATTTTAATAGATCAATAAACATAAGATATTTGATCTGTAGTTTTCATACGCATATACCGTTTCTTAAATTATTCTGTAAACCATTTAAAAGTTTTAATCTCGCGAACGTGAAAGATGTTATTTATTATATTCTAGCTTATAAATATATGTTACCTGTGATACTATGATATATACTTGCATAACTTGTCTGATATTTAGTAAAAAAATATCATTAAGTATGAAAAAGTCTTTACATAACAATGAACTTGTTATAATTCAAGATTAATTAATTCGTAACGTAATACTTTGCTAGAATGTAGGTAAGTAATAATAAAATCTTTGTTGCATGTAATAAATTACTGGACTGCAACAAGGAATCAGTTTTAGTGAAGAAGAAGGTAATACATATCCCACTAAAGCAAGGAGTCGTATATCCGTTGGAACAATCAAGTCAGCAAGTGAGATAAACTGCCCCTATAAAACGAATTTGTGGTCCCTTCGTCACTGAAAGATATCTTTGGAAACTGCCTCGAATTTCAACAGTTAAATTGTTAGAACTATTATCAATGTAAGAGTTTTATTCTTCTAAAAGAAATTTCTTAAGTCTTGTCCGTTATAAAAAAACTACACAATTATTACTCATTAGCAAAACGTCAGTTAACGTTCTGCAAAAAATATTACACTTTATATAATATATCTGAAAATGTAAATATAATTTATAAAACACCATTCAATTTAAGAAAAAAATATAGAAGGCCTGAAGAGAAAATGTATTATAAAAACCTTTCGTCTAGTTTGTGACATCGGTATAAATATATAAACGCCAGGTTCATTATCTCCAATAAATTTGTAAAAATGTACAGTTCATATGAAGAAATTGATTAATTTTACGAGGAAAAAAAAATGGCAAATGAAGCAAGCTCGTTTTTTGATGTCAGCAAAATCTAAGAGAAACTAAAAAAAACAAACCTGGAAATCTAAAATAAAAACTCATTCATAGGAAAATTTACTTATCAAGATATGACTTATAAAATCATTAATAATAAAAAATATAAAGTATATTTTATAATTAAACCCAATAAAACATAGTATATATTACTAGTTCAGTATTCATTGATTTTATGAATAATGTGTGATATTCAGAATTAAAGAAAAAATGTAAAATGTTTTTACGCAATTGTAATATATATATTGATGAATTTACTATGAAAGTATACCGTAAATTATTAACTAAAATATTGTAAATATACTACCAGCTATAAATAGCTAGATAGTTAGTTATTTAGCATGATATATATATAGGAAAATTTACGCTCGACTGATATGATATTCCATATTACTCATAATTTATTATGAAAACTTACAAAAGATCAAGGTTATATATACCTGCGTACCTTCGGTAATAGTGAGTAAATATTTAGTTCGCGAATGTTATGCAAAATAAACAAACACATTGTTTCAGCCCATCTATGGTCACGATCTTCTACTAGAAATTATAACATCGAGATATTGCAGGGGACAAAACGGAGCCGACGGAAAGTGAGTCGTTGGTTCGGCTCACGGATTCCCGAGTCCCATCCAGACCCATTATTCTACTGCGGTAATCTAATACTTTGTGATTTATCATCTCAGTTAGGCAATTAGTGAAGCGAGTAATATGTTTTGTTTTATTGCACGGGCCGGCGAGATGAGTCGGATAAGATCTCCGATGTTTGTTTGGATACGGCTTACCCCAACTCGTCACTACTGCTTCCAATTTATTCGAGTTGATTTTGGTTTATTAGGATTATGGGTCGAATTGAAATGTTGTGATTTATATAGTGAAATTCTATTTAAGACATATAATCGGAGGTGTATATTTCAATCGTATAAATATTTATATGTTATCATAACAATATCAACAACTATTGAATTGAAATATTTTGCATATAAACGAATCTGTTTATTACTAATCAATATCTGTACTCGAGAAGCATACAGATGATTTGACAAAACAATTTAGTATTGACAACTTGTAGTGAATTTCTTTGTTTATCGGTGTTTATCACAACATATCAAAAAAATATCGATATATCAGCCATAACGAGTAAGAAGCATTTAGGACCCAGGAAGATATAAGGAGAACACATTATACTTTTTTTACTTCTTTCCGATTCACAATTAATTGATTTCTCTTACATATGTTTTGTATCGATCAGAAAAATATTTATGAATGTTATGAGTTTTAAAAAATAGCAAAATAATGTTTTTTTGGCTCACTTTATGTATTTGTATCCGTCTGCTTCTTAGCTATACATATTAAGTATTATAATAGGACACTATCAACTTTTCCAAGTACTGGATAAGTAATATAAGATAAATTTCATTGCATTAAACTATCATAAGGTATTTATAAATTCAGTTGAAACACTAATACAACTAATAAAACATCGTTGAGGGAAAAAATGAAAACTCAACTCTATATATTTTAGTATCACATACGCATAGTTTTTTTTTTAATAAGTGAGGGTGGGTTTCAAAACTCCCAAACTTCGAAACAAAAAATAGTAGAAGATGGATCTCATTAAATTTCAATAAAATCAGTTTGTAAATATTATTGAATAAATATGTATCATCGCAATGCTCGTATTATAAATAGATAGCCATGGGGAATTAAAACGTTCGAAAGCACACATCATGATGGACAAAGAACAAATAGTTAATGTGAAAAGTAAACTGGCTATCATCCACACCATAAAAAAATCCATTTTTTTCTTCATAAATACATTCTATAAAATCATAGGTAGACTGTGCTTAACTCAGAAATCGGTGTTAGATATTTAAGCCAACCTTTAATATTCTAATATATGTTAAGGCGTTTTAATTTATAACCGAAGGTAATGCCGTATTTAGATATTTTTTGACTGTATAAATATTGATAAATGGAATAATTAAGCTGCGTTAAAACTTTTACTTAATAGATTTAAAATAAAAATAAATTAAAAAAACAATTGTATGTAAGTTGTAAAGTGGCTCGAATTCAAGAAACGTTATTAATTTCAACGACTTACGTAAATATACATTTGTTATGAAATATATCGGTTGTTTATTTTCCGTTATTTCAGTGGACACTTAAGTACCTTGCTTCCTCACATTCTTCAGAAAACAAAAACTACCTTCATATAGTTTAATAATTCTTTTAGATTATACTTTCAGATAAAGCTTCTCGAATTCATACTAATTATTTGTTACTCACGAGGTTTCAAATTTTATTTAAATTTAGAACTCATATTAAGAAAGGCTTTCGGATTTGAATCGAATAAAGATTTTTTTTCGTATTACTATTAACTGATTTACGAAACGTTTACTTTGTTTTTTCTGATTCAATAATATAAGTATTTATATATGTACCTTCATATCGTCAAATTAAATCTACCTCGGAATTATTGAACTAAAATCGAAAGCCAATTTCCGTACACACAATACGTATGATACCCACGCTAAATATTTTAATAGATACTTAGATATTATTAAGTTAATATCAAACATTATTCCATTCAAATTAAATGGTTTTAACCACATTTATACAACATCAAGCCTTGAAATTTGATAATAATTATTAGGAACGTTGCTGTATCGATTTTATGTCAATCACTTTTCAAGGGCATTAACCTCTACGTGGCCATAGTATTACAAAATAAATCGCTTGTGAAATCATCATGAAGCATTTATTTACTATCTAATTAACTCAGTTTTTTATGATAAAAAATGCACATCGATCTCATCGTGAGTGCTTTATTCAATATAATATATTGATGCAATTTAAAATAAGCGAAAGCTCAGAAACATTTTTCTTAATAGCTTATATTTATTTATGAATATGATGAATGCCAAAATAAATTTTAAAGTTTCCATTGCATATAGATAAACCAACAATTCATTTGGTGGTATACTGCTGATATCATATTAATTTAAGGAAATCGATTGAAGTATAACAGAAACATAAATTGTGTAAATATGTTTTCATCATTCTTTCATTTATTTCCTCTTATATTATTAAAATTACTACTCTTTTTCTAATTTATACATAAATAAATACCGAATTATCCTAGTAATTTTTATAGTATTATTTTATCTTCATATCATTAGTAATAAATAAATACGTTTAAATAATATGGGCACGTTGTGTTTTTATAATTTAATTTTATTAATTCTGAACATTTGAAGTTTTTATTTTTAAAAAGAATCTATGGTGTCTTTTTCTATTTTGGTCGAATTTAAAAAAACCATATCACATATTTTTATTAAATTTTGTAAGAATGCTGATTAAAGATTTTTGTAAAATATGTACTAACATGCAACTTATAGAGTTTAGTCAGAATTTTCGAAAAAATGTGGATAATGAAGTGCGTTAACAATTAATTTAGTAATATAGTTTTTATTACTATTGGTAATTTACTGATTTATTTTTAAAATATGAATCCTTTTAAAGGTATATCTATCAATGTACTGAAAGTATATCATATACATCTTCAAATCAGATAAAATTAACAATTTTCTACACGCAATGGTCTAGATTTGGACGCGTTGTTATAATCTATAATGAATTAGACCTTTTTTCTACCCCAAGGAACACGAAATCAAAGCGTCTGACGTTTATCATTCCGAAGGTAACTTGAAACGAATCAAATCCCGCAAGAGGTAGATAGGCCGTAATGGATATTTTTTACCTGTCGGCAAATGCGGCCGGCCTGAGATACAATATTATTTGTTTATTTATAACAAATTAATGAACACAATAAATAAAAACGATTGGCCACAATGATAAAGCCAGCCACTCTGTCTCTGATATTAAATTTGAATCTGTTTTCAATGAAACGATATCGGTTTCGTTTTTATATGTTTTACACTTCAATAAATTTAAGGATTAGATTTACGTTTCATAATAAAATATATTCAAAATTAACTTCATAAACGACAAGTAGAACTCGACTGTGTCCGATTTCCGGAAGGTTGTAGCGAGT
>JAGVSQ010003188.1:1627-17966 GCA_022683975.1 Rhyacophila evoluta | reverse complement strand
TAAAGTTAATTATAAGCTTATTTCCTGCATTAACAAAACTAAAATAAAATCTTGTTTTATTCACATATTGTTTTTATGTTTGTGTGAAGTTATCTATAATTTCTATGATTAAAATAACTCAATATTGAATTGGTATTGGCATTATATGTGTTTATTTTCAATTTAAACATATTTTCGGCTTTAAATTACTACTTTTAGCGTTAGTAAGCCAATGGGTAAAATTTCAAAACTATATCGCCCGTAGTGGTCAAAACTGTGCCTACCCACGGTATATACATTGATTCATAGTACCATCGGGCCATCCGACTTGGTTGCCACAAGAGCGAATTTCTTTATTTTTAAAAAATATGCGGCATCATACGACGAGCGTGATGATCTCCACATAAATTGCTTAGCCAATAAGTCTCCATTTATTTTTCAATTACCTTTTTTTTTCATTCTATTTATTTCAACTTCAGCACACTTGAGTGCGTGACAACTTAAGTCATGAGTAATTTATATTTACTCATGAGACATTCCCGTCAAATAAAGTAGATCGCTTCTCGATATCAGAGCTCCAGGGTACGCCTGATTAAGACCAGATGTAAAGGCGGGCAAATTAGGTACCCTAACGATACAATTTATTGTAAAAGTTTACATCTTCTATTAACATATTTTTTTATTAATTACGACTTGCTTCCCGTAGAATTCTAAAGGCACAACGTGGTAGCCATATGATACACACAGAAAATTATAAAGTGAACGAAGATTTATTATACGTTTTACTTCAACTCATTTTTGTGTCTGCTATTTATATTCAGAAAGAATTCATATTAATTGACAGAACGATAAAAAGTCACTTGAAAACGTTCAAAAACATTTACTTATTTTCAATACATCGTTAAAACGATCTTAAAAAATAATAACTCCAGACTACAATCGTCTATTTTTGGTGCCTCATACCACTGATGCGCCAAACTGAGCGACAAATTTTGTCGACTATAGATTTGACAGTTGGCTACGAAAATATTTTCCGCTCAAGCATCTTGCTAATGGGCTCATCAATAATTACTTTGCAGTACCGAGAGAGTTTCAGCTCACTTTGACATTATTTAAGCCACGCGTATACTGGACAGACACAACAATCTTATTATTTTTGATTAAAGTATAATTTTATAAGACTTATCGTACAAGATTATAATTTCAAGCCCACGTATATGTTCAAAGTTTTCAAGAAATTGGATATTTTGAAGTAAGAATTTTGAGCATATAAATAGATCGATAAACATCCAAACTAACTAGGTAACTAAGTAACAAATACGGCTAAATAGGAACTTTTAAAAATGCTTTTTTAATTTGACATTTAATGACTTCTTAAATCCTATAAAGTAAAAACTAAAACAATGCCTCGACTATCATGAAAATACACAGAAAAAAATCGACAAATATTTTTCACTCTCTCTATGTCTTCCGGTATCGTAGATGTTAGCGTGCGCGTTTCAGGAGAATACGTGTTCGATTACCACATCTCCAGATTTAAAATATAGGACTGGGTGTCGATCGGATTGAGCAATCGTATGACATTGATTATCCTCTGACTAACGATGGGCAGAGCATCGAGAGTTTCAGATACCTAGGGGTACACATTACGGGAGATGGCACCTCGTGAAATGAGCTCGCTATTCGAATAGAGATTGCTGGAGCAACCTTCAATTCTATGCGAAATGTCTGGGGCTCTAAGCTGTACAAGGTAAAAACCAAATGCCGCCTATTCAATGCATCCATTTTGTCAGTGCTGCTCTACGGTTGTGAAACGTGGCACCCAACAATGGCCCAAAACAGCCGTATTCTGAGCTTTGATAAAAGGTGCTTGCGGTGGATTCTAGGTATACGGCGGTATGACTTCGTTCAAAATGAGAAGATAAGAGAACGAACCATGCTGCCACTTATCTCTGACAAAGTTAACCTGCGACGCTGGACCTGGCTTGGCCACATATTGCGAATGCTTCAAAAGAGTCCGAATCTGACCTGCCTATTCTTTAAGCTGACCGGTCATTGGCGTTCCGGAAGGGTGCTAAATACTATCTACAGAATGTATTCGGTGGAGTTACGGGATGCAGGTATGACCTGGGAGGGCGCAAAAATACTGGTGTGCGACAAGGATTCCTAGAGGCGGCATGTAGCTCCACTTAAGGAGCGGATATCGAAGAAGAAGAATGACAACTTATTTTCGTAAAAAGTAATCTGCCAAGTAATATCTTTACTTTTGGCGCGCATATCTACACCATATGCTTTACTTTCAAAGCGAACATGATACGAATATATCTATTTAAACACACATAAACCTTTATCGTTTTATACAAGTATTTTTTTATTCATTTTAAACTCATTCTTATATTTAATAATATCGTGGATACCGTTCATACACATACAATGTCTTTAATTTTATATTCTTACTACCTTTCTTCAGAATCTCAAAATTCACCCCAGCGATACGAATTTAACACGAGTAAGGCAAATAAGTTATTTTCATATTTCATATTTATCATTTATTTCGCAGGTGTCGCGCCATGCAAGTCTGGCTTAATCTCCCGTCACAATCTGCCTCATTATGCCAGTCATTATATCCTCCTCGGTGGCGCGTGAATTATGACGTCCCCATAAGGACACTTCCAACTCCCTCACCAAAATCTCGCCATGGAGTCACTTCGTTAAATTGTACTATGCGAGGCGATTTACTCAGAAGTATTTAGTAACTGCCAAGATACGCGAAGATAAATTGTTCAGGTTTTTTAAAATAATCACGGCCATTTTCTGGATTATGGCGCAGGTCTGAAATGCGTGAAGATATTTCACTCTTAAGGGGATTAGTTGATATTGCACGGGGAATGCAGTTGATGGAAGGCATTCATTTGGATTTTTTTTGAATGCTTAGATTTCAGAGACAAGAAAAATGTAAGAAGGGGAGAAGTAATCTCTTAAACTGCAAAACGTTCTCAAAGAAAACAAACATACACATTTTATTCAAGATTCAAGTGAGTCCTGACTTTCTAGTAGATAAATAGTCTTGGTAATTTTGTTCTTATAGAATCTCAGCAAAGTGCAGTATGATTACGATCTCTTTTATGAGTGTTCTTATTATTTGTCGGTTAAAAAAAGAAGCTTCTAAAACCGGTTTGATAATTTATGATTTCACTATGGATGATGGTAGTAAACATGGTTTTCGAAAAAAATAAACACGTCATATATCCGTTGATAGGGATGAAAGAATTCAATTACATTCAAATGAAATATCTTTATAGGGGTGATTAAGTATGATTAATCATTTTCTCTTTTTGCTATGTGTAATTTTGGTAGTATATTTAAATTGTAATTTTTTCTATTTGAAGACTGATACAAGTTTCGTACTTTACTATTTGTTTAATTGCAAAGGCCATAAAAAATAAAAAAGGAATTTCTGTAACGATTTGATTTCACATACGATTTCTAAGGCAATCCCCCTTTTCAATGAGCAAATGGGTAAATTATCCAAATATATAAATGGTATACTTTTTATATATCTGCTTATTTTTTACATTAACTCACGCTTTACTATACCAAAAACAACATCGCTCGACCTCAAGCGTCGGCTTAAAATGTGTTTCAAATTCAAACTAAATCAAGAAAAATCCGCCCGATCAACTATCAATTATATGTATTGAAAGTCAAATTATATAAAATATATCAAAGAAATTAAAAAATAACATCTGAATGCAAATATCTTTCATGCACTGAGCTATTGTATCTAACCGTTCAGAATGCTCACCCTCTCCCCCTCAGAGCCGTAATAACATCATCCAAATGAGTGATCGACGCTACCTAACATACATACTAACTTCAAGCAATACCCACCCACACATTCCGATCTTATATCTTGTAAAAAATAATTACTTTTGACGGTATCGAGAATTTTTTTTATTTCGTAATGACATGCTGAAATCATATGAGTTTTTACGAGAAAATACTCAAGTATGAAGACCCTGCTGAAATAAAACTACTAGTCACACACTATTTATAACAGGACTGAAAGAGTTAAGCAAGCTGTATTACTAATAATAAAGAATACCGTATGTGTGTGATCGAATTAATTAACAGGGCTTAATAAAACATGAAACTTACGTGAACAGTATCTCGGCTCGTCACTCTTGTCCCCGCAGTTATCTTCGCCATCGCAGAACTTGTCGAGGGCGATACACTGTCCTGTGTCGCAATAGAACTCACTAAGGCGACACGGAGGTCCACCTACGGCAGTCTCTCCTCGGGAGCCCTGCCACAAGCACAACACCACGACCAATACGAACCACAAATGGCCACTCGATAAGTGGACATACAATGGAGACATAGTCATTACACTGACACTTTACCACGTATTTCGTACTAATTATTTAAAAAAGTCACTACACTTATATTATTTTTATCAAATCCTGAAGACAACTAACGATTTATTTATATTTAATATTATTATTATACAAAATTAATATTTATTATTATATGTTTACAGTACAGTAAATTAACAAATCTGTTTTGGAAAACTGTTAATTATTAGACGCAAACTGTCAAGTTTGTCTGTATAATTCGATATTTCTAATTAGACACATGTTTAGTATTAAAATTGCAATTAACAATAGTTTGAACCGAATAGAAGCAAAGACGATGCAAAATTAAATTTATATTATTAATTTAAAATTATTTATTATTTTGTTAGTTCACAACCATTTCAACATGAGTGAGTTCGATTTTTTCATGTAATTTACAAGCACTTAAATTTATGTGGCGATTTTTTATGACTATAAAAAAAAGATTTCTGGCATAGTACATCGTTCTTTGTATTTTAGACGAAATCTGTAAATAAAAGAAAATTTATAGATTAGTAATTTAGTCATATGAATTATATTATTGTAATAATTTTTATTTTGACTATTCCTATTAATTATTATTGGAAAATTCATTTTCCAAGCCGTATCTTTTTACGTAAAACAATATAATATAAATACTTCAAACAATTGTATTAAATTATAATTTAAATCTATCAATACTTAAAATGACATAACATTTTAACCTTTATTTTTTTGTAATAAATCGAATATATTAATCTATTTTAAGTCGTAGTTCATAGATTTCTATGGCTACCTCTTCTATTAACATTTTTTTCTAATTAAAAATAAATATATTCTAAGGGATGATTAATAAACAGCCTGTAGAACAAGTTTATTAGAAACAGTTCTTGCAAAATAATATTTAAGCCAAATTCACATATTTTCCAAGATAAAATTGTATAAATTTTTCTTCTGAATTCAATGAAGTGGTTATATTTCATTTAAACATTTATAAGTATTTAGATAAATAAACGTAAAAAATTTGACAGTTGTTTTTTTTAATACCGTGTTCGATCCCATAGGTACCCAAAGTATGGGTCTAGACTGTAAATATATCCACCCCAAAAGTATATGAATCTCCATAATTTAAAAATGTTTTGACAGAGTATTTTTCACGATAATTGTTTGTCAGACTATTTCTCACCCCAATAAGCATCCAGTCTTGCATTTTTGTATTTTCTAAAAATCCCACGCATGTGGGAATCAATTCAACATTTTCCGGTTCGCTAAGCGCGTACACTTACCTCTACGTTATTTATATTATTGTATTATTAGAATATACAAATTGTGATATCCACCTTGTCCTTACACCTTGCTTTAATCAGAGCTGATATCATTAATACTAACAATCTAGTGTATATAACAGCTATGTCTCGGTTTTTAATAATAATTACCTTTAACTGTACGTTGTTAAGGTGCATAATTTCAAAATGATAATCATATTTTAATCTGAAAGTGATTGCCAATGAAATGCAAATAATGAAATTATCGCTTATGAAAACCAAGTAAAAAGATACAATACGTTCGACAGTCGCTTAACCCTTAGTCCTTCCTGTTTCATACGCAGTCATGCACATTCCCACAGGATGTGATTAGTAGACGCGTTGTAAGCAGTGACAAGGATATGTCAACCACTTGACAAGGCCGACATAAAATAATGAACACAAAATTAATTCAAAAAAACAACATACACGATAAATCAAATAAAGCGTTTAATATTTAAGTCAATCAAAAATGATCAAATTCGGTTTTCTTAAATATTCAGTCTGTAATAGATTTTTTTTAGTTCTCAAATTGAAAATTAGAAAATGCATTTACATATAGATATACTTAGGAAAACTAGATTTTGTTAGTTAACAAAATAAGCAACGGAAGAAATATACAATTTAACAATTATAAATTCATTTTCACGTGGACTTTCATTGTCTATTTAGTAATTATATTATACCATCGTAAACTCTCCAACAACTCTCTATATATTTAACATAAACTCCTCATATTACTCGCACTGTGCTGTGCTATCAATTAAGTTTAATCTCAATTTCATTACACTTCGCCATTTACTATTCCTGCGGCGCTTGTTGTGTTGGCGGCATATAACTGGTAACATTGTTTTAATATCACACACGTCTTTGAAATTTTATAACATATTTGTTATATTTACAACACACTGCAATAATTTTTTTTAAATAACTAAACATTTTTAATATCGAATTTCTTCTGTTCGATACGATCAATAAATTGAATGTCCCAAGAAGGCACCTACATTAATACAGAAATCAGCATTTAATATTTTTTCAGTTATATCCATTTTCTATATTATATAATATGATAACACATTACATATTATTTAATGTACGACTCCATGTACAATATAATATTCATAAATTTATTATAATGCCTCATTTTAAAATATAATAATATGAACTTACATAAATTGATTCGTTTTTTGGATATACTGCAGTATCAAGACCACAATAAACACTTTATCGTCACCAATATTGCAGGACCATATGAATAGATGTTTTGCCCTAAGACACGTTGTAAACTGTAGTTTTATTTTCGCCATCTCTTGGACAATTGGCAAATTTTAAAATTAATATATAATTTTTACTTGTGCAAAAATGCAAGAGATAAATCGTGTTATATGTTCCTGGAATACTGGCGCCTAATCTTGGCAAATTAAAATTTTTGAAACTTGTAACATATCGAAATTTGATGAAGATGTCTAAGAATTAATTTCTTGGAAAGGAAGAAATGACAGTTGACCTTTATTTTAATGTATGCATGTAGCAAATATTTCTATCTGTCTCTGATTGACTGATTACATAAGCTATGGACTTTGTGCAAATTACGAATGAAACAGGACTATTACTCGTTATTAAAACGCGAGCAGGATTGCATATACGTTAAAATGAAAAAAAATACTGAAGGTGATTTTTTATTATTCTTGTTAGGTATAAAACACATATTAGATTACAGCTGCCACATAATTTAATTATATTTGCATTGATTGGTATCAAGCGGTGTTAAGTCCACTGAATTTCGAACTGAGAAAAAAACAGTTTTATCGTATATTGTAAAAAAATTCATGCAAGGTTTAAGATTTTGTTAAATGATAAAATTTAGTAATCTTCGTGGATATATAAAAAATCTTAAGCTTCTATGCCTTTGAAACGGCACTTAAAACCATATTTTTGGTTTGGACTTGATTGAACTTGATAAAATACACCTGGACTTGAATCAGTTTGAAACTTATTGTGATGTTTATACACGATTTAAAATTATGTAAAGAGTGGTTTTTAGTGACTTTATATATTTCTATACATCAGCGTATTATGCAGATTTGAATAGATAAAATATATTTCTTTCAATATGTGGATTTAACGATATTTACCATCAATCAACACGCTTGTCAAAAAGTATACAATTTTAACAATAATATTTGAAGTAAATAATTCAATAAATAGTACTACTGTTGTTACGTTATTTAAAACGAAAACAGTTTTAATTCTATAAGTCTCAAAGAGCAATAAACACATACTTATGGGTTCTTTGAAACGAAAAAAAGGTAAATATTACATATATATTTTCAATACATCAAAAAGAGTCGCCCGGTGATGTTTCGTCCATTTTCCGCGTTAAAGGCTTTTTTCTCGTTTTCATATTGAACTCTCGTGCCCCTCGGGAAAAGTTTGTGTGAAAACGAAGTGTAACGCAGAAAAAAAGAAAAAATCCTGCGGTGGATTTAGTTTTTCTTTTTTTTCTCCCGCACAGAAATAACAATAATCCTTCGACTTTGCGTTTTCTTTTGGGAGTTTTCTTTCCAGAAATAGGAAATATTTCAATGTGTCAGGTACATTTATGTTATAATAATAATAATATTTGAAATATAATATTATTCATAGTACAATAAAATGAAGTAACAATAACATTGTATGGAATGATTATTTTACCATGTCCCTGTAAAATTTAATCATATCATCCACACAACGTTAATAATTCAGGAAGTTAAATTAAAAAATGTTACTGTTCATATCAAAAGCATCAAAACTAGCAGCTCATTATATTAATCTTAAACAAATTAATATCCATCTTCTTCTATATTATCTATAACCGTTTATTAAACTCGCATATTCATAGAAAAGTAAAGTAATCAAAACGACATCATCAAATTCATTTGATTTTCTGGAGTCTTTCTTTGTTGACGTTTTTGGTTGCGAGTCTCTCAATTATTTGACATATTAACTATTATAAAGTATCTTACGTCACCTCATTGATTAAGTTATTGGTGATCAACTCTAATGTTTAATTTAATCTCATATGTTTTATATCCAAAAAAATTGGTCACAGAATATTCAGTCGGTAATTGAACCAACAATATTGTATTATCATATTTACTTACAGGGGCATTTAAAACATTTGTTTTCTTCACTATTTTATCATTGGCGCTCTCTTTGATATAGTTTAAGATAAACTCATATAAACGTCATTGTAGGCTTTCATATACATATATATATATTGATGACATCCTACAATAAAATATTTGTGAAGATACCAAAAGGCAAAATTGAATAGCTCCCCATTCGGTAGAATATAAGAAATTCCGTTAGTTTTGATTAAATTTGAACACATGTCTTGACAAATTATTTTCCACGTTTGTCAGACAATTGCTCAACCCAACGGGTTTCCAGTCTTACAGTCTGATAGATGTAGAAATCGAGCCCAAACTAAATATATTGCGAGGCATTCACGATAACCTCTACGCTATCGGCAATTCACTGTAAGATATCAATTCTGCACAAATCAAAATTATACTTACTTCAAATATTTATTTTCCTCGATTCACTCACGCGATCTCTTTACATATAGTTTTAGTTGTAAAGAATCTATTTACGACGCGTCACTAAATTAAATACAATACATTACGCGTTTTACTTTAGAAACTATCGATTATTTGTCAATTATATGAGCGAAAAAACAAAAAAAATCTACTACATTCCACATTTGAATTATAATTTTATGCTCCGTTATTTAAATAATCAATGCTTATAGAGACGAACTCGTGTATTTTTTTATGACATTTTTATCAAAATATTATTGCCAATTGAATTTTTATAGTTTATGTCCAGATTTTATTTTTCATGATAAATATTGGTTGTAATCGAATTTCTCAAACTACACGACATTAAATTTTGTCTTGCATATTTGAATTTGGAAATTCTTTCTAAAGCTAGAATTGAAACATGTAACATCCGATACTGAAAATGTGTACTTATTTCACAGCCGTCACTTTTCACTGAATTAAACAATTTTTTTTTACCGTTTGCATACATAACTCGTATTTGTTATCAAGTATGATAATTGATAATCCATATCATATAACAATTAAATAAATATTGCCATATTTAAAATAATGTATTAAAAGTTATACAATTTGGTTTAAATAAGACAATAATTGGACCTGTTAGTTTTGAGATATGTGAGGAAATATAGGATTTGGATACAAACAATTTCCTTAATATGCCCTCATATTGTTTTATAGGCTGAATTTTTTCACCTATTAATAAGTGAAGTTCTCATCCGATTTGTTTTAATAAAGTCAATAGTATCTTTTCAGCATATACGTCTAATTTTTTCTAAATCTTTTGTGTCATAGTTACATAAAAAACTTTCATAATTAATATTTTCGACTGATGGTGCATGATGAAAATTGATTTTAAATTATAAACTATTTAAAACTGGTACTTAAAACTTTAAAACTTTTTCACATACAGAAGTTTACCAGTTTTAAATAATTTAGAATTTAAAAAACTTTCATATTTCTATTTTATATACTTTAATGAATAATTATATTGATGTTTTTACCGTACATTAAAACGTAATTAAAAACTTTTTGCTTTTAATTTAGATATATTAATTCAAGATTTTTCTTTCTTCACTCTAATGTGCAGTGACGTATGGCAATGCAGCGAAAGAAAATTAATGCAGTTAAAATGACGTTAATCCCCGGTGCATTTTTCTGCAGCTAAAATTACTACAAAGCTAGTGAAAATTCGAATTCTCTACCCCGTATATTAACCAGACGTGACTCAGTGAATTCCTAAAAAAGGTCTAAAATAACTTAGCGGGGCTGACTTGCCACCATTTGGTAGGCAACAGAAAAATAGTAGATGGTAAAATACAATACATTGTATATTTTCCCAGAGGCTTTGTATTGAATATATATATGTAGGAATAGTTTTAAAAATATATTTAACGCTATAACTCTCATAAAAATTGTTAGTTCATTGATTGCTAAAATCGTGAGGTTGATTTTTGTAACTTAGTGAATATTGACTATCATTGAGGTTCGGATTTTTTTTAAATTTTAGGCTAGAGTTTTATGGTGCTGACGTTTTAAAGTTAACTCCATAGTGAGAGTATATTTTTATAAATAATATTTTGTTCGATTAATTAGTATATAGTATTCCTTCAATGAAGAATTTAAAATATTAGCAATATGTATTTATTTTGTTACAGTACCGGCCCCAAAAGTGGAAAATATCAACAGTAGAAAGGAAAAGGGTCGTAACCTTCAGTTTTTTAAAAATAATTTTTTTTTAAATAATCATAATGTACACGACTTAATACACGTTCTATCAACATGATGTAAGCTGAAAATGTCGAATTAGTATATAAATTAAGCTTTTATATTTGAAAAAAGTATAGCCTGTGAAATTTACGACCAGGAAAACGGGCTTCCACTTAATCAATTATACCATTTTTTTCTTAAATGACGTATTGAATTAATATCATATTGAGTAAATAAAACACCACTTTTAGTCGTCATGCACTTCAAGATTGTGTGTGTGTAATTTTTGGACTTTTTGGCCCAAAATCATAAATAAACGTTTTCTGTGCCTCCTGTAAAATGTGTTCTATATGGGCTACGTCCGTTTTTCTTTACACAGTTGATGTATTTCTTTTCTCAATAATACCAATTTCACATTCTGACAAAACCCATTTAGCGTCTTCAAATAAGTTTTCGCGCTTAATAAGATATATAGATACTATGCTTAAAATAGTAAAATAAATGGATAATGGCCAAAAAGCTAAAATGATTAAGTGTACACGAATGTTACAATTATGTAGAATTTATTTATTGTTTTCCTGAGATTTTATTTTTGTAACTCGTAAATTATATTTATGATTTACAATACACCACTGATTTCATTGTGGAGAGGTTCATAAAGTAGTACCGGTTGTTGCACTTGGGTATAATTTCTTATCCGTGTTTCGAGTCGTTTAATTAGCCATGAAGGCAATGTTAACGATCCCCATATTTTACATTATATGGATTACGAAATGCTTACATTGTATACACAACGATGCTTATATAGCTAATGATAACAAGAGCGAAAATTACTGTAGCAGGATTTTTTTTCAGAAACTTTGTCATTTTTACATCGTAAATTACACGAAAGCTCCGTAAAAAAAGCTTGGAGATACAATTCATAATATACGAGCTCTATAAGAAATCGATGAGACCTACACAGTCCACTTTTAGATAGACCAGGGTATACAATGCAGACATAAAAGAAATTTAACTATTATTGATTCACATTAAAATTATTATTATATTAACCATTTGAATGCTTAGCTACATTATATTGGTGTTCGTGCTAACCGCGAGAAATGCTTAAGGCTGCCGTACGATGGCAGATCGACTGTGACAAAGCGACGGTAACAGAGATGCAAAATAGCTGTAAATAAGTAATAAGCAAGTGAGCAAGTTCAGCAGCGCAACAACACATTACCGTCACAACAACTTGCTAACTTGCTAACTTGCTCAATCACCTATTTCTAGCTATTTTGCATCTCTGTTTCTGTCGTTTTGTCGCCAAGGCATCTATCGTGCCGCGGTCAAGAGTTACTTAAAATATTAATATAATAATAATAATAAATATAAGTTACTTAGTATATGCCATAACATGTTATAATAATAGTATCTATCAAATTTATGCTATGAATTTTCTCACATAAGAAATGGTCTTTTTTCTATACTCGTATATATTAATATATAGATATATATAGCTATAATATAGTGATTGAACAAGTTGTTGTGACGTCAACGTATTGTAGCGCTGACAAACTTACTCACTCAGCTATTTAGAGCTATTTTGCATCTCTGTTACGGTCACTTTATTACTATTAATATCCGTAATGACATCACTACTCGGTATTTTCAGATAAATATTAAACACAATGTGATCATGTCGAAAATATCAATTAGTGAATGCAAAATAAAAAAATCAATAAAAATTTATTACACGGATGTAAATTATCTAAGTAAGTTTTATGTTTTAATATACGTGTAACAATTTTCATTAAAACATTGTATCAAATTGATATTTTTTTTTTTTAATTTTCCCATCATAAAAGCAAAAGCGACTACACAATCTGGCAGGGCATAAAATTTCAATGAAGTGCTCCCAGTTCAAAATAATAATAAAGCACAACTTTTAATCCCTCGCAAACTTTCGCTAATTAAAATAAGCTCCCTCTCATTTATAATTATACTTTTTGTTCGTGCGTGCAAACCTACGTCCATAAACGTAGATATCAACTTTTGTTTAACGTTACAGCAAACGGAAAATTTCACCCTAATAACAATAACACAAGCGATGGAAATATACATTATAAGTAAAATATTTTAATAAATTTTGCTTGAAGGGATGGAAATTGTTTTTATAGAAAACAGAATTTGATAATGAAAAATTTTACAACGTTTCAGTTGTTTTAATCATTTTTTTTAATCTCTCTTAAGAGACTCTTTTAAGAGTCAAGTTTATACACATCTTTTTGACGTGATATTTTTAATAATAAAAATCAAAACACAAAATAACCATGAACTACGGATGAAATTCACTTTGTATGCATTTTCATTATGGTTTTTTAAATGTCCATAATTTATTTCTCTTATAAGAATAACATATGGTATTTTTAAAGAGTGGTATTCCAATTTCAATTTTCAGTCACTTTTTCCCCGCATTTTTTATTACAATTTAAAAAGTGGATTTTTACTATTTCCATGAGCTTTTAAATTTTAATGTATATCATTATTTAACATCGCTTACCAATACACCAAGTAAACATATGTACTCTCGGTTTGCCGCAAAAAATGCCGACGAATTACAAATTTTAGATTCTTTTAGAATACTCTTAACAGTTTTGTGAACAGTAAAAGTTTTAAGTGATTTTTTTTGCATTCTATAAGAAAATTAATCAATCAAATAAAAAATAATCATCCAGTAACAACCTACAAGCTTGTTTACTGAAAGCGAACAAATTGTTTTAATATTTCAACCGTGTTCGCTACCAAAGTAGAACGATGTATTTGTTTTTATACCATGTTCGCTCGTGGAGTATGTGGATACAGACACTGTGAAGATATCCACTTCGAAAGTAAAGTATATGGATCTTCTCAATGTGAAGAAGTCTTGAAAGATTATTTTTCATGAGAATTGTTTCTCAGATAATTGGTCAACTCAATAGACATCCAGTCCTGCATTTTCGGATATTATAAAATCCGACAGATTGGGAATTGAACCGCATTCCCCGAATTGCTGGGCGCGCTCGCTACCAACTACGCTACCGAGGAGACATTTTTTTACAATAAGAAAACTTTAATATTTTTAAGATACAAGGTTTGAATATCTTGGGTCTCCGGTGTCAAAGCATGCATGCTTGCCAACTCATCTATTACAGTAAAATATTTTTTAAATAAACGTAATTTCATTCAGATTTTTGAATTCTCTACCGCCCACCTTGTCGGACATTCAGTCTTAATCTGGCAAATCCTGTAGTGTCATAACTTTAAGCACATGCCAGCATTTAGCTGAAATCATTCTTGAAAGCTTTTATTGCCTGCAGTTAATTTTACTTTTGAATTAATATGACGTCTGCCAAGATTTAATAAATTGAAGTCATTTATATAACTGAGTGACATCAGATTGCTTTACGTTCTAAAAATTAGGCCACTGTGGCAACCAAATCATATAGTCCCATTAGCAAATTGGAATGCCTTAGGAGCTTTCTCTTTCAATACATCTTTTAAGGATGTGTTAAGTATTCTACTTAGAGCCCCAAAACTATGTATTTATGGAAACTAATAATAAACTCATATTTTTCGGTCTTAAGAAAAGATTTTTCTCTTTCTGATATTTAATATATTATATAATAAAATATGTCATAAAAATGATGAGAAGATAGTGAAAACTTGTTAAATTCAAATGTTTCTCCGATAGCTGAAAGGTTAAAATGTGACTTCTGGTGGCGAAGCTTGCGGGCTCAAATTTCACATTTACCAGGCATTTAAATGAAAAAAACCAAAGATGCAAGGATGCCCAGTTGATTTAAAAATTGGTCTATACTGAAATAAAATATCAAGATAAATCTTCACTTTATTGTGTGATTTATTGTATTCATATATTTCATGTATGCAGTGAATATCTTAATGTGCACCACCTTTGAAGCGGACCTAGTTTACTTAATGATAAAACATGAATTTATTTAGTAGTAATTATGTATTTATTTCATGTTTTTTTTATCTTTATTATTTTTCACGATCTTTTATCGAAAGTTTCATAATTTTGGTAATGGTACGGCCCACATAATTCTTAGTAAGCGAGTTACGTATATATTAAGTTTAATGTTAAGAAAAATCAATCCAGAAGTGTTACCAAATCAACGGTTATTTGGGCACCATAAAAGCTCATTTATTTCTGAAAACTTTCGTTACTGAAAAAGCACGACAGTCAATTTTGAAATTAAAAAAATCAGCCGAGCGTGTTAATTTAAATTCAAAAGTTCGAACCGAAAGGGCCCCCTAATTAATATATAATCATTTTACCTTTTGATGCTGGAAAATTTTTGTTTATTAAATATTAATAAAGCTGATTAAATTACTTTTCTGGCAAATCAAAAGCCAGGGGACCGTTTTCAATAACCACATCAGAAATAAGGCGGATGTTATTTTGTTTGTGAAATTACCGAGGGATTACTAAAAAGGTTTTAGATCACGAAACATAAATAATGTTACCAAAAATTATTTTTTATACTAACAAAATTACATGATTTTCAACACCCTTTTACTATTTTTTTTAAATTAAATATTCCGAAGCTTTCAATATAAAGTCATAATATGAAATTAATTTGAATCCACATTTTTTTGCTAATAGTTTTAATTGAAATAATAGCGATTTTTAAATCTAATTTTCCTTTAATTAAAACATATTCCTTACTTTGTTCGTGTATGATTTAGTGAAATAATTAAAAAATAACGAATAAATCTAACACTTTTTATACATTATCAACGAAATATTTTTACAAATATAAATAAACAAAAGTCTCCCCTGTAGCGTAGTTGGTAACGTGTACGTCTAAAAATCCGAAAAATGCGGGTTCGATTCCATATCTGTCGGATTTAAAAAAACCGAAAATACAGGACTGGATGCCTATTGAGTTAAACAGTTGTCTGGCTAAAATTCTCGTAAAAATCTGGGGAATTTCATTCCCCATCTATCAGATTTTAAGAGTCCAAAAATGCAGGACTGAATGCCAAATGAGTTGAGCAATTGTCTGACAAACAGTTCTCGTGAAAAATAATCTGTAAAGACCTCTTTACATTGCGGAGATCCATATACTCCACTTTAGATGCGGATATATTTACACTGTGTAGGTACATATGTTCCATTTTGGGAGTGAACATGGTATAATATATAAATACGAGTATATATGATTATTTCATCACTTTGTTTCTAATGAAGTTAGCTTATCATAATAACAGTAACAAAAAAATTCAAAACAAATAAACATTATTTATTCCGATAATAATGTAGAAACTTTGATAATATAATATGAAACAAAGCCTGCTTAGACTTATAATGTATATAAATGAGAGT
>JAGVSQ010003187.1:0-22327 GCA_022683975.1 Rhyacophila evoluta | reverse complement strand
TATTTTGACTTTGGCCCAAAATCATTAAATATACGTTTTTTGTGCCTCCTGTAAATTTTGTTCTTGTGTGGATTACGTTATATTTCCTTTCTTCAGTCTACATACTATTTACCCTTTTAGTTCGTATACTTGAATGATTTTTATGTACCTCGCATTCTAAAATAATTGGCAACATTAATTAATAGAGTTTCCGCGCCATTGCAGATATTAATGAGGCGACTCGTTACATTTTGAGCAAATCCGAGCATTTTTCTAACACTCCGATCATAATCTATTTAGATTTTGTTATTTACACAGTAGATGACGTTCGAAAAACGAATTTGAAAGAAAAAATCACAAAAAATCATCCGGTATCTGTGGACAGTGGTTTGCTGCAGCGGTTGTCAAAGTTTTTACACGATACTTTTTTATGTCATATATTTGCGATACGATGTATTTTTTTCAATTTTATGCTGTGCTTATTTTAATTGATAAAAAATACCGCAAATTTTGCTGTAATTTCTTTATTTGATTCAAGTGTAAAAAATCAAACGTTCAACCGCCTCGGCTACTGCAAAATAATAAAATAAAATTTCCTTTCCTTTAATGGTACATTAATTGGTTAATATTTTCGACTGATGTTTGCATAGTTAGATCTTCAGTTAGACCGATCGGTTATAGAGATTTGATTTCCGTAAAATAACGTCATACAATAAGCGGAGTCATCTCTTTCATTAGCTTTATGCTTGTGACAAAGCAATACCTCGTATACCACTTGACGTAAATTTTACAATGGATGAAAAAACTCTTTTTTTACTATTATTACATTAAATTCGCGCTTGTTTTTTATATACCTACTATTATATAGATGTCACATCTATGACAGGTAAAAACAATTTTTTTTTGAAAAAAAGCGCCTTTATTTTTAACCAGACTGAGCTACAGCAACGTGCGGCCGGGCACAGCTAGTTCTAGATAAAATTAGACGGTACGCTGAGAGTACCGACAACGAGTACATCACATGAGTCGTATAAATCCTATTTAACATAAATACACTTTTTATCAAATTTGTACTAAATATGAGATTTTATTCTAGTCTCTATTTAAGATCATAATCAAAGGTCGATAAATTCCCAATGGCAAAAAAAATGGATTGACACATTATGAATTAATTATTATTATCATAATTACTCCTAAAATATAAATGAAGCAAATATTTAATTTTGTTCTGAACATTCGTAATCCAATAACGAAGCCCACGAAATAAATAGTTTAATAAATTAAATAAATTATTTGTATTTAGTATAGTATATACCATGTTCGCTCCCAACGTGGAGCATATGGTTCTAAACAGATTGAAGATATCCACTCCGAAAGAGGAGTATATGGCTTTCCGCAATGTGACAGATTATTTTTCACGAGAATTGTTTGTCATACAATTGCTCAACCCAATGGGCATCCAGCCCTGCATTTTCGGATTTTTAAATTCCGACAGATGGGGATTTGAACCAGCATTCCCCGGATTGCTATGCGCGCATGCTACCAACTACGCTGCCATTTTAAAAAAATGAAACAAAATAAGAAGAAGTCACAAACAAAAATTATGGCAGATAGGGATAAGACGGCTCATAGTATAGTTTCAGATAGATAAGGTAGGGAAAATATTATATTAATGTTATGAAATATATTTATTATGAAAAGGTTATCTTTTCAGTGATATGATGGTTTTATCTTGCACGGTTCTGGAACCGGTAGCCGAGTCAGTGGCGAGCGTGTTGTCGGCAGTCACCTCTCCACGCACGATCGGCCGCGATCCGTTCCGGGCCGGTCGCGCCGTAATTGCTCGCGGAGGTGCGCGCGGTATTACAGACCCACCGCAACTCTCTGGTAGCGGACACGCCCGCCCGACTGACTTATGAATGAATCAGACGGACCATGGACCAGAGGAAGTGATGCTCAATTTCGACACTTTCGGTCACCGGGAAACGTTACACAGCGCAACATTAATACCATTTGAATATCAAAACGCACCCAGCAAGATATCGATATTAAACTATATCACACAAATTTAAATTATTCATTTTTGATAAATACCACGTTGTTTAATTCTATCTGCTTCTTTTATCGATCAATGAAGTCAAACGTCAACAATTATAAATTATTATACAATATATCGTCGCCAGCAAGGAAAAACTCAACTGCGTTTTACAATTCAGCACTAATACTTAAAATACAAGCATTTGTATTGAGGACAAAGTAACTTCAAAGTCCGTATTTCATGAATTAAGTTTTGTTAGTTGATGAGTTTTTCCTTAGGGCGGCAAAATGCATACATGAGATATCTTCGGGAGAGTTAAACAATGATGACATTAGAAGACACAAAATGATAGGCGGATGGTGAGAAAGCCTGAAGATTCTGCGTCGTACTCATATACTCCACGCAAATATGGGATCTGGTCACGCAGAATTAAGAAGAAATATATTATGATTGATACATTATGTCATTTCAATTAGTTAATTATCTTTTTAGTTATATTTTGGAGTATTTGTACTTAAAGCTTTTTGCGAGTACTACTTGCCATCATAAATGACAATTTGTGTGTAGTATCACCAAGAATACTGGCGGGCGAAAGAGGTTATTGTAAGCGGCATGTGGTGTCCCTATACTCCACTCAGGGAGCTAATATGAAAGAAAAAAAATATTACATATCTTTTCCCGCTTATTTTAATGCTCTTGTCTATATTATTTCCGTCATCGTCTAAATAAAGATAACTGTTGATATAAAAAAAAATTACCCCAGGATTAGATTAGCAAGTACTGTAATAAAATCGAAACGTAAATATCAGCGTTCAATATGATCTATGATGATAGTTAAATAACATATCGATGAACCAATCTGCAAACCAGCCAACTCCATTTGTGTCAAATGTTCAGGAACAACAAAAACTTTGGTGAATGAATATATTACTGCTTGCACTTGGCTGACGTGTGCCGGCGATTTCACTTATTTTTTGTCAACTTTGTGCGTTTATTGTGCGATAGAAAAATTAAAGCTATTTTTTGACAATAGATGAAGCTACTGATGGCTTGCAAATATTAAGCCATGTATAATCGTTCAGTTATTTCCACGCTGTTTCTCAAAGTATCTAAGTACCTAAATGTGCCCTACCTACATCCACCCGCTTCGTCCTTACACGTGGTCTTAATTAAGTGTATCCCAGAGTTCTGATATCAAAAAGTGATCTGCTTTATTTGACGGGAATGTCCCGGGAGTAAATATAAATTACCAAAGACTTGCCACGCATCCAGGTGTGCTGAAGTTAAATATAAATAGAGTGAGAAATAGAGACTTATTTGTTAAAGATTACGTGAAGAGATCATCACGCTCGCTGTTCGATGATGCTTTTTAAAAGTATAATATCTATCTTTATTTTTTTGTGTAATATCAAAATATAATAAAATAGTTTTAATGGTGCCAAGTAAGTTTAAAACTTCACAAAGTAGAATGTCATTCTTCCATAGAGCTATGTTTCAAAGCCTCATCGTTTAAGACACGTACGTCGAAAGACTTACGTAACACTCATAGTTAAGTTTAGTACACTTACATAAAGAGAAGTAGCTGTATTGCAGAGCATTCTTTTAGATCTTTAGAGTATAGTACCACGAGACCGAGTCTAATCGAATTGTAATAGGTGAATTTGAATAAAGTCCGGGAGTGACTGTGCTTTTTTCGTAAACACGAGCTAATTTCGGTGGCTGATATAAACAATCATGTAGATCAGTGACGTAGTATGACCGTAAGAACATTTTTATCATATTTACTCTGAATGTGGAGCATATAGAAATCAGCATTGTGAAAAAGTTCAATTCTACTCCATAATAAAAGAGTATGTAGGCGTCTTTAATTTGAGAATATATCGACTGTAGAAAGTAGAGCAAATGGATGTAATTCACACAAGACAAATTTTACAGGATGCACAAAAAAAATATTTAAGCATTTTGGGTTAAAGTCATAATATTTAATAGACATAACCTTTAAGTGTATGAAGATTTGAAATGGTGCTTTTTTATCTAATCTGATATTCATTTAATAAGTTGTTTAAGAAAAACCAATATAATTAATGTGCTGAGCCGATCTTTTTTAAAACACAAAATGTAGATTTACATACTAGATTGGTCTTTTTAACTTATTATACATCCTTTTGATAGGACGTATATTAAGTTGTGTACATTGTGATTACCGAAAAAAACTATGGTTTACGTCCTTTCGCTTATCTTTGAATTGAGAAATTATATTAATATATGATGCTAATTTTTACGAGACTAAAACCTACAGTTTTTGGATATGAGCGATTGCGTGTGTCTTTATCGAGACAGTGATAATACGTGATAAACTTTATGCTATGTTATACATATTGTATAATTTATTAAATTGAAAATAAATTACATAGTGTTTTCCAAATAAGTATTATTTATTTCTGTGTATTCCATTTGCATACTTCTTATTCATCTAAGGAACTATCTACATTTTGCCAGTATGCTCTTGAGTTCATTTATATTATCAATTCCCAAAATGGGCAGTAGCGCCTTTCTGTGGACGCTGAGGTCGTCTAGGGGAGCAATAGTGGGTTCACAAGTATTTGGGGGGCGTTTAGGCGGTAGGCGCTGGCTTTTATCGAAAAAGTTAATAATTACATTAAACGAACTAAAAAACAACGAAAAAAATAATTTATGGAAGGAACTAAAAATATTTCGTTAGCAACTTTAGAAAATTTAATAATTTTAAGTATTTTTTTTATTCGAAAAGGTGGCGGTAGGCAAAAATGGTTGGGAATCTAATCTAAATAGAGTGTGTTGATCTTTCTATCGTCCAGAATCACTGATATATTCTATCACTGGATGTAGTGATTTGTTATTCTGCCTATCGAGTGTTTAACTTATTTAATATCACTAATGAATTAAATATGTTTTCTATGAATAATTTAATTGTTATTTCACATTGGAGAAATAGCCGACAGGTTGACATCCAGTCCATGAAATTTTTGTTTAATATCTGCGGATGGTGATAATCACTCTAAATGTGGAAGTTTGATTTATTTAGTTTTTTTTTAGATGACTACAACATTAAGTAAATAAATTGAAACAGTTTAAAAGTACAACATTACACTATCGTTATATTAAAGGGAATTGGTCTTGAAACTCTTTTTTTATCAAATGTATTACAATAATTACATTTATTTGTCTTACTACTATCGGAAGCTTATAATGATGTATTATAAAGAAACAATATTCAATAATTCACAAGTTCGTTATGATGCTGTTCTTTTTGGATCTTAGCAAGCCACTGGAGACGTTTCAATACATTGCCCCTAGAATGAGGCTTTCGGGTTCGAGCCCAAAACAAAGATTGCAAGTGAGTATTGTAAAATAAAACAACAAATTCTGCATGCTTCAGGGATGACGTAATACAAACCTTATCCAATCGTATTGAATATATTAAAGTTACGTTATATTCTAAGAAATACAATAATAATTTTAAACTGTATCAATATTATATTTAACATTATAAATTATTATATATTCACTACTTTAGGAACTTGCTTGTTTTTTCATAAATAATTATTGTCTGGTTTCATTTATTACACTTGGGTGAGATCGAAGTGGTGATTTCAAAAGTTGAGGTTATATTGGTAAGCCTCAACATTGCGTGTTTGGAAAACCGTTAAGTATACATATATTCAGCGGAGTTTAGTAATGTTGGTATGATCACGGTTGGTATGATGCGATTTGCAGGAACTCTGGAAATTGCTTGGTAACTATATTTTCTACAAAGAAAGTAAGAGACATCATCAAGAAAAAAGCATCCATCCTTATTATTTTTTCCTTATTAATATTTTTCCTTTCAAATTTTTATTCTTTTCAGTCAGTCCATCACGAAATAAATCCAAACTGTTGATCGAAAATCGACTATATTATTTATAATAATATTAAATTTCCACATTTTAAGTCAAACGGTGAGTATATAATATCGAATGAAGTCTGTTCATACAATGTAAGTATTATATATTAAACAAACATTATAAACCAATGTATCTTTAATTCATATTATTTACATAGTGTAACGATTCGTTGTATGTTTTATTATATTCGTGACGTCTTCAATATCGGTTTAGTATGTTAAATTGCAATGCTCCGCTCCATTATCAGCCAATAATAATATTTAAATGACCGTCAAACTAAATACATTTACTTAACGGCGGAAATCTTTAAGTGAAACACAGCTCATTTATGACTACGCTTTTCTTGATGCCCGTCCCGGGTTCGAATCGGTGTAATGACTGTTATTATGGATAAATGGCATAAAGCAGGGCTTGGAAACCATCCATATTTGTCTTCATATCCAGCTGGCGACAAACGAGCTAATCGAATTAAAAAATATCTTTGCAATTTTTAATCTTATGAGAAATTATCTTTATCATCTATAAGTTTTAAGTATGTTGCGTCACTTTGGCGGCCGAAAGGATAAGCAACGGTGCTTGTGAATATCTTGGCACCAGATTCTACACAAAAATGAATATTTTTATAAAGGAAATTTGTACGTAAAATATATATAGTCTATGAGCAAATAAGTGCTTATTACATTACGAAAAACACGATGTGTAATAAGTTTATCATGTAAATATATACACTCCACACGTCATAGCATAAAAATGCCTTATTCTATCTGGATACATCAAGAAATGTTATAGAAATATGATAGTATTTTATTATTAAAATTTCATAAAACATTATATGTGCACGGTTAGTAATAAATATTAAAAAAACAATTTATATAATAATCAAAATATTAAATGTTATTTAGATAATTAATTATCTAATTTAACTAATCTCTCCGCCGTTAAAGTTCGTAGAAATTTAGGTTGCATTATAATTAAAAAGCGCACCATTTAGTTTCTTCAATAATTTTTTGGATTATCGCATTATTATTAACGCTATAATAACTATAAATATAAGGTAACAAGCAACGAAAGATGTGTAAACCAATAAAATAAGACCTTCTTCTCGATTGAATGAGATTTATTATTTTATAAAATTATTACAATATAAACCAGAATAGAAAATTCAAAGCAAAAAATCTGTCAGTATGAAACTACGCTATATAATTATTATATAATCAAAGTTTCCGTAAATTATTGTAGTCCAATTGAGGGCTTTATCATCATAACTCATAATCTCCAGTACTGACTGCATCATACTGAAGATTTTGAGTCATGCTACCAAATCGAATCATTCAAAGGTTCAACAGAAATTGATTTAAATTAATAATCTCTCAATGTAAATTGCGGCCTATTTATTGATTCCAAGTTAATCAAACAGCTTACGTCTCAGCCCTTTGTTACGGAAATCAACATTGTATAATTTGGTACGAAATTAAAAAACAAAGTATCTGCTACACGGGAATTCACTTATCATCTATGATTTATATCATGTGTATATGGTTTTATGGTCAGTGTGTTTTTTTGTGGGTGTGAAATGAAATTCAATAAAAATATGTGTAAAAGGATGGCTCTCGGGTCAGTATTATCGATACCTGATTAAGCTGACTTGATACGCGTACGTCCGCGGATCAGAAACAATCCAAGGATAGTGTGCCGCAAGTGGATGCATAATTAACGTAATGTATGTAAAAAAATACCTTGGTGCAATTTTGGACTGAGTGCAGTAGTGGGGTGCAGTAACGTCTCACTTTTGAAGCTTTTAAGTGCACCTCATCGCAAAGAGAACAGTTATTAGTGGATATATGCAGATTAATGGGTCGGCTGGTAGCTCAGCATTTACTTGCTGTTATAAGTAATAGCTTCTAAAAGAGTTTGATTATAATGGTTAACAACAAAAATTGATTATTGTATACAAAAGAGTTTTGAGCACGACTTTAGAACTTTCAGGCTTACAATATGTAATAGATTGAAATCATATATTTTAGTATACCATATCTGATCTGATTGTGAAACATACAGATATCTATGGCAAATATTGATATGTACGTCTCTGATAACTAACTAAAAAATCGAGAACATCAGTTATTTTTCATTCCTGAATGCAGGACTATCCTGGCAGTAGTCTTGCCAATGCGGAGAACAATGGTGATGTTTAACGAGTTTGCCTCGGATATTGGTATCTTCCACCTTGGTGAAAATTAGTTTAGATGGATGCTATTATATACATTATTGGAATAGGGTCTGTCTTACTTACTTGCTAGACACTCTCTTCTTCTTTCTGTATCTTTATATATTTTATAATTCTTTCTTTATTTTTTATTATGTTTCAATATGTTTTTAATATTTTTGCTATAACTATATGTATATCGTGATGTTAATGTATTAAACTTACAATTTGTAATGTTACAACATGTGTAAAATAAATAAGAAAATAAATCACGAGTGATTATTTTTCACGAGAATTATTCGTAGATAAATTTTGTTTTGTCTAAAATATTAATTCTTTATCATTTAATGCTAATTAAATTACGGGATCAAATAACTGACTTCAGTTTTGTCTTTGGCTCTGAAACAATAATTGCATGTGTATGTATGATTTTTTTATATAAATGTTAAGTATCTTGATAAAACAATTGTTGGGCTTACTAAAGAAGAAGTATTTTACTAAGATTCAATAATATTTTATTATATTTTACATATTTTACTGATCATCGTAATGATTTAAAAATATGTGCTTTATTAAAAAGAAAAAATAATAATGACAAAAACTTAAAATAGCATTGTAACATCTTGTGAATTATTTCACCGCGGGCATTTGACGATGAATTTATTAAATCCATTAAAAATGGAGGAAGTAGGTAAAGTTTTCATCTAACAATCAATAAGTCACAGATGACGATACCAATGATGAGAAAAACTTATTTTTATCATGCCATGATGTGTACGAAATACTGGCCATCGTAATTTATTTTCAAGTTTTTCTTGAGAACTTAATAAAAAAGAGCCCCCAAGAAACAGTGATTGAAAATACACGGGAATTTTTGAGATTTTTATTAAATGCATATCGCGAATGTCAACGGTAACATAAATTGTTTATCATTCTATTATTTTATGTTTAGATTAAGCATCCCATAAATAATCGTTAGACACTAGAAAAGTTCAAGAAATACAAATACATACATAAAGTTAATGAAAAATATTTATTGATTAAATTTAAGTATGTTTAAAGCCATTACACTTCTTATAAATCACATTTTTTTTTAAAGAATAAGATAGTACTAATGGTTAACATTAGTCATATAAATAAATAAATTGTACACAAAACAAAAATTTTGCAGTACAAACAAAACATTTACAAAATGATTTATTTTCAGGAAAATACTTTATCATGGGGTTTTTAAAAATTAATGTAGAAGAGATTGTATTTTTTGTAATTAAAGATATTTTCTTACCTTCATAGGTGGCGCATAGTCGACAGCCATCATGCAATCGCTCCCAACTCCAAGTTCCGTCTTTATCATCGGCGGAGCGTGGTGGTAGAGCTGACCGACCTGAGGATGAACTCCACCCTCCCCTCTAGCACTATACCAGGCTGTATACATTATCACTAAGTCTTAATTTTTTTCAATATTTTAGTCACTTAAATTCAATATACTCTCTGACATTCAAAACAATGTTTTATATAGTTGAGAAGCACTGATATTTAAAAAGTTTTTATTTTAATTTAAAGTTAAATATTTATTTTAATGAATAGTATAAATTTTAATCATTAAAATTTGCCGATAATAAAATATGAGCTTTCGAATTTGCTTTAAAACTCGTCTCTTAGTAAGTTTAAATTTAAAGTTGAGTAATCGTTTTGTGTTAAGCTTAAACGTATTTTAAATAATTTTAGACTAAGCACTACTTAAATTTACACTTTTAGTGGATTTATATTTCGGTGGAATGATCACGATTATTTTTTTAGTATTAATATTATCGTTTTTAAAACCGTCTTAAAATTAAAGATATCCGATTACGTTCATAATTAATTATTGCACTGATTAAAAAACGTTTAAATATATTTTTTATATGATCCAGTCCTTTGAGGATATCTGAAAAAAAAATTTCAAATTTAATTTCAGCATGTATTAACATTGTGTTTATCTAATACACATATCATTCCTTACATTTTTAATTCAAAAATATATATAATAACTGCACCTATTTATATAGATACGCGAATTCAACGCTGTAACGTAGTAGTTTCATACGTTTTCAAGCGATAGGAATTATCATAAATTCACGAATTATATATAAATTTCAGTTTACTTATTGTTTTATGTTGTATTGTTATCCAAATTGCATCTTTTTTAATACATTGTTAGTAAATAATAAAGTTTTACATAACGCGTGTTTTGTCGTCAACGTAGATTATTGTGAATAAGAACGAATGGTAAAAAATTAATAAAAAATAGCCATATAATATGAGTATTAAATTTAGAAAAAAAACTAATGAACTTTGATAATACATATATTAAGCAATTCATAAATGAGAGTTTGTAATTTTTAAATATAAAAACATTTTCCATTAAACGGTTCATAGTATTAATTAAAAAAAGCTTCATACTATCATATTAGCGTCTAAAATTATTATTGATTATGTGATCGTAAATTGATCTTAAAAACAATGTTATTATCCCATGAAAACTTTATCAACCACAGTTTTCCTATACTTACTTACATACTATACGAGATACTCAGTCTAGATGTAAATAAGCTTACCAAATACTCAATCTAGATATAATGTAAATCTAGTACCAGATTCATAATAGGTGGTAGCGGAACGGTGTACCTAAAACACTACCATTACATTGCTTAGTTAAGTAGACTCCATTACCACAAATGGCTTCCATAATTATTATCTGTGCCTACTGTATAAGACCTAGGCACCTTTCGTTCAAGACAGGTAGCCAATAAAACTGCAGTGACGTAGAAATGTCAGTTAAGAATTTATATAAAAAATAAATGATTAAACATGTGTGTTCTTTTATTTTTGACAGTTTGTTTTCCAAAGATGTTCGTCATTATTTTTACCATATCAACTGCACTCTCAGTTTCCTAGAAAATTCGATTCAATTTTCTAGTTCTATTTAGTCTCCCGTGCAATCCTTATTTTTCTGGTTGCGTGTTTTCTTAATATCCTTGTATTGTAACATTTATTTCATCTTACCTAATTTATATAGATTATTATAAAAAAAACACACTGTATGATAAGTTTAATTTGGATAATGGAAACACTCGTCGATTGACATTTGCTTTGTTTCCATAATAGAAATGTATAAAGGTTAAGAAATAGTGATAACGTTAAATTATCAACAAAAAAAACTTCGAAAATGACTCAAATAAATGCTTCCGAATGAATATTTTTCTCCAAGTAGGTACGCAACTCAATAAATGCAAATAATATATAAGAAAATCTTGATAAATCCAATTACATTATGATGATAAAACGGAAAATGGGCTAACTACATGTCACCCGCGACTTTTAAATGACCAACAAAGTCATCTGTGATTTGATTTTTGAAGTTATTAGTAGATAAACATGATTTTTATATCATTTAGATTAGTGAGGTACCAAATAAAAATGAATGCAATTGTGGGTTTTAAATAAATAATTCGTCCTAAGTGTGTAAAGATGACTTTATGTTGTAACTAAGAATATATTTTTTAATAGAATATTTATTACGGACCGCCTTTAGCCAGCATCCGAAGGCCAGCCAAATCAGGTTGAATGAACAGAATCGTGCAACGCCGGCTCATACAAAATACAAAACACCACCTCGCCATTATTATAACTTACGACACCGTTCAACCTTCCTTACGGATCCATGAATCATCATCAGCATCAGATCATTCAAAACCGAATTGATTTGACCGCAAAAAAGCATCCAACAGCTTCTGTACAACGTCCGAGTGTTATTGATTGCTCCAGTCACTTCCGTATAACTTAGATAATGGCTTTTATCAGCACTTATGTTTTGAACCGTGAAACGTCATTAAATATTATTTTGCGGTAGTTAGACAATAGAAAATTAATTAGGCAATATATCTTTGCAGTGATTAAACTACTAAAATCATTGAGAGACTTTTTTTGGTGCATATTTCCGTTAGTCAAAAAATTATTACAAAAATAATTAATATCCATACACAAATAAACCATCCAGCTCATATACAATTTATATCTACATTATTATTATAATCCAAATGATATTTGAAAAAAATGTTTTTTTTTATTTAATTTAATAAAAAAAGTTGCCTTATTAACCAATACTCGATTATCACATTGTAACCTGAACTTTATTGAAATATGCATATTTTTGTATGTTATTTTCAATGATATTAATAAATATATTTTTTTATACCATGTTCATTCTTAAATTGGAGTATGTTGATCTACACAGTGTGAAGATATCCACTCCGAAAGTGTAGTATACGTATCTACATAGAGTGAAAACGTCTTGACAGATTATTTTTCACGGGAATTGTTTGTCAGACAATTACTTAACTAATGGTCATCCAGTCCTGTATTTTTGGATTTTTAAAACCGACAGATGGGAAACCGAACCCGCATTCCTCGGATTTTTAGGCGCGCACGCTACCGACTACGCTACCTGGGGGACAAATATTATAATTCTTATTTTATTTATCTGGTATAAGGGTCTCGAATTTGTGTGTATTTAATATAAAGTTTGATATTTTGTAGATGAAAATAGACGACTTTATTGATATTTCATTAAATACTCAAGACGATTTAATTTATTAATATTAAATATGATTTATATTTACAATTATATATAAATATATATTTACTTTTTGTTATTTTTTGAATGATGCTGAAACGTTTTAATCAACCTCTAAAAAATAATGAAATATAATATTTTATAAACCAAAGTAGATCATAAACACATCATGGTGAATATATTTGCTATATACGTATATAAGTTTATTGGAAAATTTTGTTCTATTCTTTGAAAAGTAACCTTAATTATCAATGCGCATACTTAGGTATCCATAATATAACAATGAAGTCTTTTTAAATTCTATCAAATGACATTTTGAAAACGCTCTGCATCTGTACCAAAGACACCCGATTATAATATGACCCGAATTCGTTTCGCACAGCCCTAAGTTCGATTTATTTATGCCGAAAGAAAATAAACCACAATTTTACCAAAACTATGTTGAAATTGTCGAATAATTATTTCACACAATTTTAACATATCACATGCTTACTATTTTTTACATCTAGCTATCTTCTTTTTTTCATATCCACTCACTAAGTGAATGGATATGGACACCAGGTGCCGCATCCACGAAACCCTATACCCTCAGTGTTCTTGCGCCCTTCCAAGTCATACGTGCATCCCGTAACTCCACCAAATACATTCTATAAATTGTATTTAGCAGCCTTACGTGACGCCGAAAATCGATTGGCTTAAAGAATGGGCAGGTCAGGTTCAGACTCTCTTGAGGCATCTACAGTATGTGGCCGAGCCAGGTCCAGCGTCGCAGCTTCACTTTTTCAGTGATTAGTGGCTGCATGGTCATTTCTCTTATATCCTCGTCTCGAACGAATTAATTCCACCGTAACCCCAGAATCCACCGCAGAAATCTGTTCTCAAAGCTTGGAACATATTTGTTTTGTGCCTTTGTTGGGTGCCACGTTTCGCAACCGTAGGACAGAATGCATGCATTGAGGCCATTTGGTTTTTACCTTTTACAGCTTGGAGTCCCAGACATTTTGCATGGAATTGAAAGTTGCTCTAGCTATTCTTATTAGAATAGCGTGTTCACTTTGCAAAGTATTATCTCCCGTAATGTGTACCCCTAAGTATCTAATACTGTCAATACTCTCGATGTTCTGTCCATCGTTTGTCAGAGACTAATAAGGATCTGAGGAAGCATGATTGTACGTTATTCGCTATATTTATCACGTTAGTAATAATGATAATTAAAATTCACTAAAGGGCCGATTCAAAGATTATATTAAGATTACTCCAATGTAATTTTGATATGTTCTCTCTAAAAACGTGTTTATGTGATTTCAAATGTGTAACTAAATATAACAAAGCAAACCTTTTTAAAATCAAAATTATTTTTCTTAAATCAGACCAGAAACAGATTTCCGCCAATTCATGTATTTTATTTTGCGCGTAATTTGATCATTAGATGGTCGGATATCGGCAAAACACAGATAACTTTGTAACCTGCCATTTATATAAAAAAATATGCCTAGCCGTGCAAATAGGCGAGCAAAAGTTTTATAGATATTGTAAATTTTGTCTTGTCTTTTAAATTTTTATCTTATAAAAAACAGTTTATATGAATCGTTGTTTGTGTGCTGGTTCCTTTCTGCATAAATTGGTTCAATTATTCTGAATGCATTGCATATTAGCAGCGATAACGACTGCAGTGAAGCAGGTGCAGTCGACTTACAACTTAACGGACCATGACGTATAAGTGCATAATAAACGAATGAAGTAGTATGGGTGGGTAATGGATTTTCAACGAATTCTAAATAATAACCAGAAACTTACATTTAAGCACCAAAAACAATTGTTAATGTGACAAATTAAAAGTAAGTTAACTGATAAATAATTATTTATAACATTCGAAATAATTTATTTTTATTTTAACATTTTTTTTATTGATAATAAAATATGTTTTAAAAATTATGTTTTAATGTATGTAGGTAGAGAATTCAAATGAGTATATATTTTCAATAACATAACGAAAACTAGTGTCAAGACTATTGAATACAACCAGTTTTATTATCACAAAACACCCACTATCTAAAAACTTAATTTGTTAGAGACTTATCGATCTGCGGCAGCGATATGTATTATTTAATATGAAATATTTAAATCTTTCCCTGTTGTTATATTTCAATGTTTGCGCAGTTGTCATGTGCGCGTTTGTCTATGTGAATATTTGTCATGGGAGCGGTGCGCATATTGTTTGTGCGCAATTGTCATGTAACCGTGTCAACATATCTTACAGTGTAAGTGTATAATAATGCTGAGATCGGTTGGTAGCGAGAAATAGGTGACAGGTGACAGACAGATTATCTAAGATATGAGCAGAAAAAAGGTAATCGACTGAAATGACTTATTCTGTTTTTTTATTTGCTTATAAATCGCTCGAAGTCTATCCATAGCACAATACTCTAACAGCGAATTAGTTTCCCATATAAATTCTTCATATTAGAGAATATTTGTTGAATTTACATTTATCAGACATAATATTTATCATACACTTACTAATAATGTATTTTTTTAAATTTCCAAGTAAAGAGTGCACTGTTTTGAATAATATTGCCTCGACACATACTCTTAAGTTTTCTTACGCAAATTGGAGATCATTATAATTATGAAAAATAAGATACGAGTAAATATCTATTCAAATTCAACGTTGAAAAAAATTTATATGAGTTATTTACTCATACAAAAATGAGGTTTCGTCTCATTAAGGTTGTATAAACAAATATTGGATCCCACACTGAATTCTTCGTGTGTATTGTATCTGCTGGTATTGAAGGAAACATTTTATTAGTCTCCCTATCATTTTATTGTTAGCATCATTATCACCACTGTATATTAGCGTGTGATAGTTGATTTACGTTTTTTTATTTTGTAGAAACTATAAATTTCTGCTATGTTAATTAAAATATATATTATATAGTAACTATTGTGATATTAATTTCAAATATTAATCAAAATAAACTATGAGTCTATCTTTATTTTGTGACAAATAAAGATTACCAAATGTGGTTTTAGATTATTTAGAATTTCTATGTTGTCAATAATGGAGTATTTATAGTTTTTAGCAAACGGGGTAAATAAATATGAATTACACGATTTGTTACACATTCACCTGTTTCACTTTTAATACCTTGCTTCTCCTTGAACTTGCATTTTTCGCAAAAACGATTTAAACTGAATTCTAAATTATTACTTTGCGTTTAGCTGGAGCAAGCTTTTCTCAACCCCTCCCATAAACGTGCTTTCAGTAGAAGGCGTTGACGAAGACGAAAAGAAGAAAATAATTAAATTCTACCAAATTTTAATATTTCAGTTTTTCACCGTGAGAACTCCCACGTTATTTGGAGACTGAACATCATATAAATATGCACCCTTTACCCTATTATTTGTTTATTACACAATCCGTATTCGTAGAGTAAACTTGTCTCACTTATACTTATTTTACAATTAAATTGAACTAAGAACATGCTCTGAGTTTTAATTACAAAGTGTTGTGTAATCTTTTCCCGCTGCATCAACACCATCTTGATTTAGTCCTTTAAGGGTAATTGCCTGACAAATTAGCTGTCGTGAAGATAATACCGTCTATCTTTAGAAGATAACGCCATCATCTTGAAAACAAATTAAGTGCGAGTTATTGTTCTTTGAAACTGGATTTGCAAGGTAAAGAAGAAAAATCAATTCTTCAAGATCGTCAAGACCTGAATCACCAATTTTTAACATCCGTTGAGGGATCACAGATCGGTAAAATTCACGTAGATTGTAATTTATAGACATCGATTGGTTATTAGTTATTTTTAACTCAGATATTCAGAAGCATACAAGAACTTTATATTGCTTTAAAAATATGATGAGCTTCATAAAAAGGATACCATAATATAATAGAATACTGCTAGAGTATATTTTTTCTCTCTGACTGTCGATAAAAGTACTTCTGTTAGTAAAATAAAAAATGTGTAAATTATTCTACAATATTTAGATTGAAAATTGATTTATTTTTATATGCACTGAGGAGAATCATTGCACTAACTAAAATACTTAAGTCAATAATCGTAGTTGACAAAAAAACGTAACAAAGGCTATGTTTCTGCCGTGGAAGCTTTCATATAGCAGTAAATATTATCCGATGTCGGTAATTATGTATATTCACTTAAATCATAGACATGGAGAAATTGTGGTTGTCACCGACTATACAGATAATACTAAATATAGAGCTGTAAAAAATTGTCAACTTTGATTTTACCCACAATTTAGTATTTTATAAAATATTGTATTTCAAATATAATTGTTTTTGTATGCACACAACTCTTAGCCGAGTATAAAAAGCAGTGAATTGACAATACTTAGTTTTTTTAAGAAAAATTACTTTCTATATGAACATTTTGTCATTTTTATGTAAAGTAATCACTTGTTGAACAAATATAGAAGATTATTTGTTTTATTATAAACCAGTAAAGTTTTTGTAGCGGTCACAAAATTTTGTCATTTCAATGTTTTTTTTTAAATAGTGCAACTTCGTATATTGCAAGTAGAAAGTTTTCAAATTCGGAATTTCCTTGATATTGAAAATCTTTTTATTTTAAGTGAAACTTAGTAATAAAGTTTTTCTGTGGCCTTATCGTTTGATTTATTTGATCACTCGTAGAATACGAGGAAATGTTTTATTTCTATTATATTGACTAGTAAATTATTCTTATTAACAATCAGAACAGGTTCATGTACGGAAGCCAAATAGAAATTGTTGGGGATAGTATTTAAATGGGTACCCGCCTATTAATTATTACATAATTTGTATATTTATTTACCAAATATGCCCTCCATCAACCCACCTCGTCTTTACGCCTAGTGTCAATTAGGCGTATTTCGGAGCTTTGATTTCGAAAAGTGATCTACTTTCATCAACGAGAATGTCCTAGTAGTAAATATAAGCTATATAAGACTTAGGTCGCCAAATACTCAAATGTGCTGAATGTAGATAGAAATAAAAAAAGAAAAAATATCAAGGAATTTATGTGAAGACATTATCACGCTCGCCGTATGACGTCGCAAACTTTTTATAGCAATGTCGGATGGCCCAATGGGTTCGGCTCCAATAGCTGGCTGAACCGATATGAGTAACTCTTCCCGTTCCGAACACACTCTTGGAAATTCGGAGTATGTGATTAGCAGTCTGTTCTAGACAACTACACATACATGTTGGCTGCTTAACAAAGCCAATTGATCATATTTATCTAGAGCAATACTTCTGTCTAGTTGTTCTAACAAATGAGTAAAACAGAAATAAAACTAAGCATTGATATCTTCGAAATGATTTGCAAGAAATATTTTGAATAAAAATTGTGATTTGCTATTTTTACTCTATTAATTTATTTGTGTTTGATGTCTGTATATAAAAAAATGTATTTTTTCCTTGAGGAACAGCATTGAAATCTCCAAACAGTATCTAACTATCCAGAAACATTTACACCTTGCGCCAATCAGTCAGAATCTGATACGCCCCCTCAAAAGCATAAATAACAGGTAACTAGGTACGTCCCAAGATATATTTTAATCGATAATAAAGCAAAGGCTACACGAATACGCTATTTCGTTCCAATATTTTCTCACTTTAATTCATAATACATTTCTAATCAATTACACATGCATTTATAACTTACAACGACCGTTTAAAATATTGGCTCAGAATTTTTAAAACCATTTTAATACGATACTTTAAATAATGATTTATTCTTAAATTACTTAAATATGCGCTTATAAAAATCATTATATACATTGGATATATAAGTATTGGTAGAAATTTAGTATTATTATAATATAATATTTATAGAAAATGTTCCCGATTTCCAGAATTCGTCCATTGTGCACAGTTGAATTTTAGTTTCAATTGTATACATGTGTCAATTTTGTGACGTATTTTTACCCATATCTTTAATGTTAAAGTAATACCTCGTATACCACATAACGCACAAGTCACTATTATTACATCATATTCATTTTTATTTTATTACTGACTGTTATGAAGTATCGCAGGTTATGATGTATGATGAAGTTGACTATCGAAAAGTTTTATTTGTTGTCTGCAGTGAAATTTTTGTTCTCTGGTATGCGGGTTATTGTTTTATCATGAGCGATATCAAGTTTGGATGGAATCTGATCGTAAGAGTGCATGTGTTTTATTACTTAAATAAATTTTCTTTAAGAATAGCTTTGGAATAGTTTGTCATACAATAATCAATTTGCTGCTTTTTTAACAGATATAAATTGGCAGGTTGAAGAAAATGTGTGAAAATAGGTTTTCATCTCGTATTGCGAGATATTGAAGCTATATTTTGTACGCCCGGACAATTTACAAGCCCAAATTATAGATACTCGCTCATTTATATTATTAAGGTACCGATGTTTGAGCAGGGGGCGTGTTTTCACGCTACGAAAATTCTAAAACACGCCCATCCAAGCGTCGCGACGCCCCGCCCACCGGAAAAACTTACCACGCCCTCTCGAACGCTTTTTTGGCGCCTCTTTTTGCTTCCGGTGTGGAAACATTCAGTTTTTGCGTAGCGTATGTCATATGTACTCAACGGGAGGTCAAAAATGAACCTCTCATGAAAAAATGCAATGAAATTTTAAATGACATAAAATAAATAGATTATATTTTTATAACGCGCAAAAAGTTATTTACCGTATTCTCTGCGCTTTCAGACAATGTATTTAATATACGAGTATTCTGCATGTCATAATTTGTGGATAGAATTGCGACATAAGTACAAATATATATTGAATATTATTTACGTATTGCCTGAGCTTATTCTGCTTATTTCAACCACAACCAAAATCGTTTTTACTGACAAAAGTACATTAACAAAATGGCATTTGCATTAAATTATTCCATTTCATCCATAATATCGTATAGAATTATATAATTATCGGTTACACAAAAGAAAATATTCCATGACTAGTAAATAAAAAAGAAAATGAAAGAGATTTATAGTTCAAAATATGTTGATATAGTGTAAAATAAATCAACCATACAGTATTGTCAACAATGACGTCCACCAAAATATAATGTCTAATAAAATATTTGTCTCGCCGGTTAGCATAGTTGGTAGCGTGCGCGCCTAGCCCACCTATTGGGTTGAGCAATTGTCTGACAAACGATTCTCGTGAAAAATAATCGAGACATCTTCACATGGCGGAGATCTATATACTTCACTTTCGAATTGGATTTATTCACACTGTGTGGATCTATATGACCCACCTTGGAAGCGTACATGGCGTAAAAAATATATAATGAAGTAAGGCAGCTACTTATTTAAAATACAAAGTAACTTTTGTCACTTTTTTAGTGAACACCCGTTGTTTTTTGGTATTCTGGCTGTGTTTGTATCACTAATCATGAGGTGGAGAAGGGAGGGATCATGATGGGGTTGAGGGAGTTTTGGCGTTTTTGCTCGGCGCGTAAGCTGGGGTGGTCAATATAAAAAATAATCAACGTGGTATGAGAAGATACAACCCATTTCTCTACACACCGTGCCATTGTATTGTTTCGACAATTCGTTAATTAAACAAAACTAAATAAGGCGATGAATATTGTCCGACTGTAACTGATTCTAGAGAACTAAAACAATTTTTAAATACTCTAATTGCTGTATGTATTGCATATTACTATTTTCTGTATAGTTTTGCTTAGAACAAATATGTATAACAATTTTTATAGAAAAATCATTTATATTATACTTTTTCCGATAATTTAGGGGTTAGCGTGCGCGCATTGCAATACGGGGTATGCTAGTTTGATTCCCACATCTGTCAATTAAAAATTTAAAAAAAATTGAAAATACAGGACTGGATACCCACTAGGCTGAGAAAATTTCTCACAAACAATTCTCGTGAAATACAATCTTTCAAGACTTGTCTTCACATTGCGAGGATCCGTATACTTCACGTTTGGAGCGTATATGGTAAAATAAAAATGCTATCGGCTCATATAATAGTGCTTAATGAGAATTGATTTTAAGCTCGATTTTGTTTAAAATTTGTGAATTGTCAAATAGATATATATTTATAATTAGAATTCTTATAGACATTTTCATCGTTGCTAAATTCTAAATCACGGTTTCCCAACCTTTTTCGGGTGGCGACACATTTTTATAAAATCCATGTGATCCGCGACCCCCATACAATCCAAAAGCCATTTATGAATAAGGTAAAACAGCGAAAATATTTGTTTAAATATAATTTTATTTAAAATTATGGATGTTGAATAATTAATTTAATGCGATGGTTGAAATTACATTCCAAAAATTGCAATGTAGTGAATATTTTTTTAGTTGACTGTAAGTTTACTTATAAGTTTGCGACCCACAGGTTGGAAACCTATGTTCTAGATAGTTTAATTAATACGTTGTAACATGTTGTAGAATGGATCATATTTTTGTTAGTGTATCTCATAGTAATTTATCCACATATAGGCTTATGGTGTCAGAAGTAAAATATTCACTTGGAAATATCATTAAATATATGGAAGTTTTAAGTACCATATAGTTTTGAGATTAAATGTAGAGTAGCCACATATATTTTTTTTTTAATATAACTAAAATCTTTTCCAAAACTTCGCACGGCAAAATTAATAAGAAATTTTGAAAAATATGATCAACATCTGTATGTGGAGAAATTTAAAAGTTACAAAATGATCTTATATGAATAATTAATTCTAGTGAATTCCGAAAATAAGTTCTGCGAAAAAAGTTTAAAAAACTTTTTATATATACAGAATAACTTCCCTAAAGCTATCCACTGACTATAGCGTAGTAAATTTTAATTTTGAACTTCTTAATATTTCCTTTTTAAATTAAAACAGATGAAGTTTCGTATATTTGAATATCCAAAGATTTAGTAACTACTTTATTATTTTACCTGTTATTTAGTTTAAGTCGTATAATTCTAGTCTATTAAATATAATACGTATTATGCGATTAACTATAATGACTGGTATACCAGTATAAACACTAGTCACTAGTTCACTAGTAACACTAATTCATACTAGTTACGTATACTTACACATGTAAATCGATATGTGTTCAGTGACAATTACAATTAGCTTATGTTTGTATTTTATTGTTTTTTCTTTGAAATCGTTTAAATGATATTCTTATTTCAAAAGAGATCATTCAATAATACATGTTTTGTTAGTCTCCACATATTACTTCATTTCTTAATCTTCAAGTTTTTAATTTTTTAATCAATTGTGAACTTAAGATTTAAATGTAAGTAAATTATGTACTTTGTTTTTTGTTAAAAATTATCTACTGGTAAACCAATATATATGTTTTATAAGTGTTCAGTTGGCTTAAATAAAAAAAACTATTAAAACTTATCCTGAAAAATCGTAAGCAAAAAAATAATCTATAGTGAGACGTACTTTTGGCTTTACTAGAAGAAAATTAACATTGAAAAATAAAAATTGATATAAAGAGAAATTATCTAATATGCTGAGTAATTAATATTTTCGACTGATGGTGCTTGATGGAAATTGATTTTAAATTCTA
>JAGVSQ010003186.1:0-22327 GCA_022683975.1 Rhyacophila evoluta | reverse complement strand
CCGTTATTTCTGAACGGTTTTGAGTACCTACTGTGAATGTATTACTACACAGTTTGGTACTACTCAAGTAACCGTCACTGCGTTGCTGAGTGGTCGCTATATAGCGTGACCGTAAAGAGGTTAAAGTGTAAATAGTTGCTTGGCATAAAATCAATATTGATTATCATTAAGCCTTTTAAGTGACAGACATTCATTCAGCACAGCACTAAAGAATTAAGTATTTATAATCCAGACGAACTTATAAGCGCCTATACAAGATCACTGTAAATTTTTAAAAAGCTTTCTAATATTTAATATTATTTTATGTATTTAATTATAATTCCATAACATAAACATAACATAAAAAAATGTTATTTTTTAAGCTAAGCAAGCTTTTCCTGGCTTTTACGGTTTATGTGATTAACGTAAAAATTATGCAGCGTACAAAATAACGTACATTTATGACTCGCTTTTTTAATTTGAAATCATCCCTATTTTTCCACTGTCGCTAAGCCTCACATTTTCTAAGCATGCACAAAGGCATTCGCCATCATTTGTGCAACCCTCTCTTTTACATTTCAAGGGAAAAATACATCCCTTTACTGTTGTCCACAGGGAGGAAACATTCGGGAACAATGCATCAGATAACGTCGGAAAATTTTCTTGTGACATTTAAAAGTAGGGTTGACGTCAAGAATTTGACTGTTGAGACTAAATCAACAACAGAATAACCTCGTTTAATCATGCTAATATTTGTCGATTTACCACATAAAAAATTAAATGAAAAGTAACTTTTCACTTTGTATTTTTTCATGTCTCCCTATAGTGTAGTTGGTAGCATGCGCGCCTAGCAATCCGGGGAATGCGGGTTTGATCCTTCATCTCTCGAATTTTTAAAAAGTCTAAAAATGCAGGACTGGGTTCCCATTGGGGCAAAAGATAAATATAATACAAATGCGCGATCGTTTTTATTATATTATATATTCTGTGTTACATCATTTTTCCTTTCTACAGATGATATAAATATTAAAAAATAACTAAATTATTTAAGTTCAGTACTTTTTCCAATAGTTTCTAGTAGATAGACACTATGTCAATTTAATGTAACATCAATTTTCAGCGCAATTCAAAATCGTTAAGTTTAATATAAATTGAAATTGTTAATTTCACGTAACAATAATATAATCTAAAAATGCAGGTCTGGATGCCCATTAGGTTTAGCAATCGTCTGACAAACAATTTCCGTGAAAAATAATCCGTCAAGACATGATTACATTGTGGACATCATTATACTCCACATTCGCAATGGATATAGGCACAATGTGTAGATTGATATGTTCCACTTTGGGAACGAACATAGCATAAAAAGAAGAAGAACAGTATGAGTTTGAATAAGATTGTAATAATAATTATATATAGAGTACAAGAACAGGGATCCGCTCTAAAACTTATTAAAATTTTTTGATTTGTAACTTCATTAAATTTGTTTGTCTGTTTTCTCGGTAGCGTAAAAATTATCGTGCTCGCATTGTATCCGGGGAATATGGCTTCGATTCACACATTTGCCGGATATTTCTAAACCAAATACTATTTTTAAAATGTTAGTTCAGTTCAGTAAAATATTACCAATATGCTTACAGTAGTCAATGATGATAGCTGATGCATAAAATTATATGAAGAACCCCTAATATTAATATTTGGTTGTGAAGTAGGAAATTGTTTTTAAGAAGATGTGTCTAGCCCTGACGCTGGAATTCTCTTGGGATAACCTCAACTCTCCTTGCATATTTGACGTTTTAGAAGACCATGGGGTATCGAGCAGATATATTTGCTAAAATAAATGGATGCTAATATGCCATGGGATGATGCAATATCATTGCACTGACAGGGAATCCTTGAAATATCATGGTGTTGAAATGAGCCGATGAAAAAGTAAATAGTGCAAAGAACTAACAATTCTAATGCATAAACAATTAATTAAAATAAAATTAATGTCAGAATTCTTGGGGAAAAAAACATAATAATACGTCGCATGACTTATTTATTGTTCACTTATTCTTCAGATCTTTTATGAATGGGGTCTTTAATTTTGCTTTGGCGAAACCTAGATACTTATAAAAAACATATAAAATTCACCCAAACTTCAGGTGGATGAAAAGTAAAACTGGTGTTTTATTTATAAGTTAGTTTCCAGGTAACAAAAACACAAAATCGGGTATTATTTGTGGGTGAATATGTAAGTTTTCAATTGCTTCATATATGGTTCAATATGATTATTTTCCTCCGGGGCTAGCTTAGTCAGCTAATATATACAAAAGTAACCTAAAATGGGGTATTTTTCAGTATAAATAACTGAAAATCGCCGGATGAAATCAAAAAGTTGTCAATATATAAGTTATAGAACGTAAATGAGTACCAACATGATGTATTTTGATGCAGTAGTATAAGCACCAGCTTTTTTTTAAGTTATAAAAATTCGACAAAAAAAACATTTCATCTTAATTGATTCACTTGCGCACGTTCGGTTCACTTTCTATTTCTTCAGATTCATTTAAGTCGTCTTCTTCTTTGTTCAGGTGAAGCATCTATACATCATTGTCATCATTAAGAAAAATCGATATCCCTTTTCTTAGTTGTAAATTTGATAGGCCATCCTTTTTTCAAAGATAAAAGCTCAGTTTAGATACTAATTCGGTATTTGTAACTTATATCCTCTTGATAGAACCTGTATAAAGTTATACATTGTGATTATCAAAAGAATCTTTTTTGAAATGACTGAGGGTTACGTCTTTTTCCGTTCTACATATTATATTATATATATACAACATTGAAATATAAATGTAAAAAGTCAGATGCAAGCTTAGTTCATAAAAACCGAGAGGGGTATATTTACAATTTATTTTATTTGTAAATAAAACATTTATCCGAAAATTCATTAATATCATACACAGCTATGTCACATCACTTGCTTATGGATGAAAGTTTTTCGTGCCTTAAGCTTTTGTTGTACACCCCAGTATGTTGCTGAGATAGCACACAAAGGGTCAAATGACGCGAACGGCACACGCACTTTTGAACCCTACTACCGTTGTTGCAATTTTCTGTACCCATTTAGCAAAAGCTTTGTCCTTTTTTGAAAGGAAGTTTTTTTTATGAAAAGCTCACAGTGCAAAGCGACATTTGATTCGGTTGCAATTTTTCTGCGCCATACTGTATCGTAATATCAATTTGATGGCTCACGATTTACAGATTTTTGCAAGGCAGATTTATATTTTATCGTGTCATTTTGCATTTAGGTTTCCATTTTTTGTCGCTCCCTTTAATATATGTCATACGATTTCAAATGATAATAACCCATCTTTAATATATTTAAATAACCGATTTATATTTATATTGTTCTTCCGTAAGAAACATTTTTTTATCAGTATTTCATACAAATTCAATACTAGCTTAATCAAAATAGAAATATCTTCTCAAAGAATTACATTTTCTCAATCTCAACTCGGAACTCAACTCAACGAGGAAGAACATAGGTTACACTTGTAATATGCTTTTGTAATATATTAACCTAAAATATTGAATATAATGGGAAATTCTTAGCCTTTTCATCATATATATGGGTGTATTTTATGTTACAAACCGATTATTTTTTTGGCCACCATTTTGATTTCGCTGTCATTTATCAGTTCATATTTCACAGCCTTGGAGAATAGTCAATAATAACTCATCTAGCATCACAAAAAGGTGCTTAAAATACTGTTTAACTTAAATGATTGTTAAGTTTTTGGTCAAAAATCATCATGAGCGACGAGGCACATTTTGACTTTGCTGGTTTTATAAACAAACATTGTGGCCGCTATTGGGGCACTGAAAAAAAAATCAATTTCTATGCCAAAACACGTTTACGACACAAAGAGACATACGCTTGGTACGGATGATTACGGTTTCAAATCCCACAGTTACTACGTAATAGTAGTACAATTGCACGATGAGTTAAACGATTAGCTAAGACAGGACTATACATATAATATTTAAATAAAACAGAATTAAAAATACTAATAAAGTTTATATATATATATACATGTTGTGCTTCAAAGTGAAACATAAGAATTTCAACGGTGTGAAAATGATCACTCCAGAAATATTATCATCGCTTTGTCAAGATTTATTTCGATGTATATTGTGTACGTTAGGAAGAAAATCAGTAAATTTATCGACCCATTTGGTATGCAGTCCTGCATCTAAAGGTTTTTTTTCAATATAACAGCTATTGAAATCAAGCTTAGATTCTCCAGATTAGAGTTAAGATCGTCTCTAAAGCACTCACTCAAGTTTTTTGGTTAATAGAGAGGCATAGTATATGTAAATTATAATTTAAGTTGAAATGTATTGTCAATTTAAGAACCCCAAATAAAAATGTTTCATGTAACAAGGTTGTACCATTATTAAATGGTTTTGTTTTAGCCGTTATTGTAATGTATATGCCGATTTTCTCGGAGTTATTTGAGAACATAATATAATTCAAATCAAACTTTCTTCTATAACAGTTAGAATTACAGCGGAAAAAAGCTCCGAGGAACGAGAGCTTAGCACTAATAAGTTACCATGTAATACGCCCCATGCGAAAGCTTCGGGACTTGTTATTAACAAGGGTGGAACAAAGTTTCGCAAGAGGCTTTGTTTTTTTGCGCTTTGTTTCGCCAACAAAAGAAATACGGAAACAGTACTATTGCTGCACGCAGGTTTGCCCTTCGATGGGCCGGAAGTGGAAATAACTAGAACCTTTTCGCCTGGAAAAGCTTCAAGAGATTTCGAGAGATATAACGGTTTATAGTTTTATAGTGCGGATATATTCTATAAAGCATGTGATATTAAATTGAATAAAATATTCTGTTGGCATATATTTTTATTTGAATTCTATAAATTTCTACAATACTTACATAAATATAGAACATTTACGTTAACAATATATCCCATTGTATAATTTCTCTAACATATTTTTTTATTATAAATATGACATTACGATAATATGTTTCTCCAAAATCATAGAGATTAACCTAGCAATGCGGGGAATGCGGGCTCGATTCCCGCATCTGCTAGATTTAAAAAAAAATGCAGAACTCTAAAAAGTATTAAATATATCATGAAATCTATACGTATTTTTAATAGAAACCAATAATAAATTACGAAAAAATAGATTTGAAATGTAAAATAAAATTTTCTCCCAAAGTCATCTCAAAATTTTCTTTGGATTTCAAGTCTGTGCCATCGTCTCAATGTATGATTTCGAAAGTTCTTTTCAAAAATATAAGAAAATTTATGAAAGAAACTTCGCTGAAAAATACCGAAGGTTCAATGGAAAAGTTTACATATAGAAAAATATATAAATGAAAAACTTTCATATTTTTCACGGTTTTTATTTCGCTTTATACCGTGAAATCACGTTTGTTTTTCAATACAGAACTTTCATTTGCAGATGTATAACTAATATCAGAGTTGTTTTAAACTTTTACATATTGACTGTTGAATGGAAAAAAGAGGTAACCCACATAGAACAAATTTTACAGGAGGGTAAAAAAAAAAAAATTAACGATTTTTTCCAAAGTCAAAATATTACATAGTCCCAGCCTTGGGGTGCGTGAAGACTGGCCTTTTATTTAGTCATGCCATTAATTTAAGAAAAATCAATAAAATTGATTATGTGGAATTCCTTAATCTAAATTTCACAGGGTATCCTTTTTTCTAACATAAAAGCCAAATAAAGACACAACTTTGGCATTTTCAGCGGTCATTCTTTTGATAGAACGTGTATTAACATGTATATATTCTGATTATCGAATAAAAGCTATTTTAAAAAATTGAGGGTTACATCCTTTTTCCTTTCCACAGTTGACATCAGATATAGTAAAAATAGTCCATATTACTCTGCCGTGACACGTACTTTAAGAAAATATAAAAATTGTATTTTTCTATAGTTTAATTAAACTCATTAAACATTATTTCACTTTAACGTAGTATCTTGAGAGTGCATTCATCTCTTTTTCTCTCTCACAAATTTTCATTCGATTACACTAAGTATCTCTGATTCTTTCTTGGTGTTAATCTTCACCAAATTCATTCCATGATATTGGTCACATTCAGCCAACCTATTATTAATGTAAGAAGTACTTTAAAAATATTCCATTATCATATCTGAAATTAGATCACTTGCACCATGCTATGTAATTAAATATATTTATTCTGAATTATTTAAAACTGGTAAACTCACATATGGAAGTTTACCAGTTTTAAATAATTCAGAATTTAAAATCAATTTCCACCAAGCACCATCAGTCGAAAATATTAAATATATTTATGTCGTAAAATCCTTAAGTATGAGCTTTCGTCTTCGTAGCGTTATTAAAAGTCTTTAGAGTAAATTAAAATTAAGCTCGGCAAATTCCTGATATTTTATTTTTTTATAATTATTACATGGCCTATTAAGGTAATAAAATTGCATTAGTGAATATATTTGATCAATTTTAACGTGTATAAATATAAGTTATTTTTGTCAGTATGTATCTTCAATAGTCGAAAGTTTGGCGTCCTCGATTGCTGTGAAATTTGGGTGCGCACTTTGGAGCCGAACGTTGCAGATTAAAACTCATAGCTGTAGAATTTTTAAATTCAAACGTATAGAACTAAAGGTCCAATACATTTATTGATTAACAACTGTATGTCGTGAAAAAACTATCAACATCGTGTCTTTGCAATGTGGAGATCGACATACACTTCATTTTTAGAGTAGTCATTTTTACACTATTGAAATTCATACAGCTTTGCCTTGGATAAGGTACAAAAAACACCTACAACTCTCTCGTATGTATAAAATATTAATTTATAAACATCTATTTACAATGTTATTAATAAATTTCAAATCTTTTTGATAGTTTATAAGTTGGAAGTTATTACACAATACTAAAAATATAATCAACAGAATTGTACGTGCCACAACGTGCGTAATATTTAAATCTCTTTCAAACAAAAAATAAATCTGTACAAAAAAAGTTCACACAGACCTTGCTTCTTTTTAATCTACTTTCAACTTCTGATCTACTCTACTAAATTGAGTTTCTTTTACTGTCTTTTTCTCTTATTTCGCACCATATTTGAAGTTTAAATCATTCACACGTGTACTATAAACATTATAGAATAACTACTTATTTACAATAGGCGCGCAGCTAATAAACTAAAGGCACGTTCAAATGATCCAATTTCAGTTCCTCAATCAAAGCTTTTCGTTCTAACTTTTCAAAAAGCTTAATCAAATTCAGTCACGTCAACTTTAGATCTGGAATACAAGAATCACTACAAAGTTAAAATACTATTTACTATATTTTTCTTCTACGACTGAAAAATTTAAGCTCATAAAGCCTCCGTTGTTTATAAATTCGTTTACCAAGGTAATAAATGTTCAGGTATTTAATATAATAATCGCTGAGAGTCATGACAGTGGATATGCAATTAGGATATTCAAGCGAATGATTTCAGGAAGCATAAAATGTATTCACATATTTTGAGCAAGTTTCAAATGACTGAATATGACTCCAATATCACTAAAGTTACACTGCATAATTAAGCTTACACGATTTTGCCTTTACCATGATCAACCACGTTTTTACACATACGTGGGAATATATTAAAGCGTTATAAATTTAAAACGCTCTTCAAATCGATGCATTACATAAAAGGTTCTCTTAAGTTTCAACTGCCTTTTTCAATCGAAATATTGTTATAATCTCCACACAATTATTGTTTTATCTACACAAGTTTTCTTTTTTATAATTTGAACATATGATTTTAATGTAAATTAAAACTTTTTACTTTGTACCATAAAATTTATCACTTACTTAGCCGAAATACATCGTCCTTAAAGTTCCGAATGGCTTAATTTTGTTTAAACGAATCTTTCTAAGATATTGGTTAGCGCACATGAGAATTAAAAAACTTGGTTTATATTTTAATTAATAAACTTTGTTTATATCAAGCCTTATTAAAAAAAGACCTTCTAGGTCAATATAAGATTGTCCAAACTTTATTCTTGAAGAAACTTCGGGTTTCCTTGATTTGAAATGCCGCATAATACTATATGTTACTGGATATGACTAAGGACGATACAAGAGTACAGCTTAGCTACAAAGATTCGTAGAGGCTCTACGTGGTATCAATATGCTACGCTGAGAAAGAAGACGTCAAAGAAAAAATAATTTTCTTTCCCTTCTTCTTTCATATTAGATGCCAAAGTGCACCACATAACCATTACAATACTATAACTTGTCCGAAAATTTATACATTACTATGTTTCCTCCTGGGTCATGTATCGAGTAAAATTTTGTTTATTTAAATACCACGTTCGCTCCCAAACTGAGACGTATAGATCTACACAGTGTGAAAATGTACACTCTAGATTATATTGATTTCCGTAATGTGAAGACGCCATGACAGATTATTTTTCACGAAAATTGTTCAACCCAATGGGTATCCAGTCCTGCATTTTTTGATTGTTAATAATCCGATAGATGTGGAAATCACTCCGCACTCTCTGGATTCAAGGCGCGCACACTTATCTCAACGATACATTACTTTTTTTTTAAATGAAAACTGTGATTAATAAGTGCACGTTTTTATTACAAAAAAATATTTATTTAAACGCACTTTAAAATAATAATGTATTCTTGAATATATAAGTAACTAAGTAATCTACAATTTTATCACTAAGTAAATATTATATGATACAATATAGCGACGAGAAAAATATTAACGAAAAATATTTTATGCCTTCTTCACCCAATCTGGTGAAAGTATGGAGTTTTAAATTTAAAATTCCACGTGAAAAGATGAAATCATAAAAAAGCTTAGTTAAGAATTCTACTATCTCGTAAGGTATTCTTCTCTCGCTCTGACAACGCCCGAGGAGGAGAAATTCTTTTAATAGTTTACTTTTTTATTACACGGTGCCAAAGTGAAAAGGAAAATGAGTAATGTTAACTTTTTAATGAAAGCTTGCCGTGAAAATCGACAGCGCAGAAAATTTGAGTTTTATTTATTGAAATTTATCGACATCGAGCTTTTTTTTACATTTTTTATTTGATTTATGAAAAATACTTTACTTAAACAATATCGATTTTGATTGAACGATAATACACGAAAAAAATTGTTTTTATCTAAATACATTTATTGGGATGAAGAAAAATTGCTTTAAGTTTAAAGTTATTTGAAATTTGAAAGCTCATTTGTAACTCGATAGCATATATCGATACATAAATGATATGTAGATTCAGTTTGATTTTGATTTGGATGTCTCTACTTTAGCTGACAGGTTATGGCGTGCACTTTGGAACCGGAGATCGCAAGTTTAATTGCCGGTCTTAAAATAACTAAATTGATATACTGGATAGCTTATGGGTTTGGAAATTGGCTGAAATCCAATCCCTGTGACAAAAAAGTTATCAAAACATGTTTTCATACTTTAAAGAATAATTTCCATTTCCTGGAGTGGACATATTTACACTATCTAATATCTATTAATGCTACACTCTATTCGTTAAAAACGTAAAATATCAAGGTTGTTACAGTTAAATTAATCTCGTTATAACGAATTTTCAGTGCAACAAACATAGCTTGATAGAAACTCTCTTCTTTCTTCTGTATTTTGTTTTTAATTCATTCTTATATTTCAATATGTTTTTCATATTTGTGTTATAATCATATTTATATCGTGTTGTAAATGTATTGAACTTACAATTTATATGTATATAATACATAAATATAAATTACGGCGGACCGTAAAAAATGATATACCCTTTTTACATACTTTTATATCGAAATTTCAGTATAACGAAACAAACGGATGATCCCACAAGTTTCGTTATAACGTGATTTGACTGTATTTCATATTCGTGATATTTTAATCGTTTATAGATTACTATATAATTCTGATTTATAGTAGTACATATATCTACATTTCTTCTTTGTATACCAATAGTTTCTATACATACAGTACGAATATACTAAAAACTGAAACTTAAATTGCATAAAACGTTACACGTGTATTAAAAAATGTTAATTTATGGTTGATTCGTAAGCTTTATTAATAAATTAAATGGTATTTATATAAATTAATATTACGTCGCACAAATCCGTTTATATTTTATTTGCAGATCAAAATTGTATGCCTCTACTTACTACATTGCATCGTATTGCAGCGACAGGCAGCCAAGCGTTCGGCTTAATTCAGAGAGGCATCTCATATTTTGAAAGCTCTTCGCCCATAAAGCAAAAGCTTTCTCTCTCTGTGTTTCAGTTTAAAGTTTTCAGTAAACATCCAACAGAGTGGAGGAACAATCCCCGTGCCTTTTGTTGAGCAACATCCCCGTTGTGTTTTCCTTATTACTTTTTATTCAATTTAACTTGAAGCGATAAGACAGATTCGTGTCATAGTGTTATTATATTAGCCTGGTTTAGTTAGAAAATAATAAATCAGTTTCATAATATATAAAAAAACGATTTTTATATTTCATTGAATCATACTTATATTTATATATACTTAAATGAATTTCATTCGGCAAGGCTGGTCGTATTGCTAAGTGTACGTCAATGCCAAGGCATCTAGCAATAAATCTAATTAATTAATAGCCGACAAACAATAATTTAAAACATATATTCTCTAGATTTAATAACAATTGCCGTTTTAAATTTAAATTGATATCTTTTACTAGTTATATTTATATAAATAAAAATATAAATGTTCGCTTGTTGACAACTTGAATCTCCAAATGTTCTTCACCGATTGCTTTGAAATTTTGACGAAATATTGCACTCAAATAGGCCCGTGGTTTTATATACTTACTATTTATTATAAAGATGTTACACCTGTAACAGGTAAAAAAATGTTTTATTTTAAAACAGCCTCATTATTTTTAACAAGACTGAACTACAGCAACACGTGGCTGGGTACAGATAGTACACTAATAAAATATGTTTTTAACCGATAAGTTAAAACATAAAATATATTATAAAATCATAAACTAACACACTATAAATAGCGGTATCATTAAAGCTCTCGTCTCACCGATATCCGATAGATTAGCTGGTCCAATCCCCTCATCTGCTGGATTTAAAAAAAATCTGAAAATGCAGGATTGGATGCCTAATTTGCTAAGCTATTGACTCACAACAAATTTTAGTAAAAAAAACTATCAAGATTTGTCTTAATATTGCATATATTTGTACACTATGTAGATCAATAAGCTCCACTTTAGAATATGGTAAAAAGAGTCATTTATGTGCCTAGTAATATATGAGATTTCCAATATTTTATCACAAATTGGATTTTTTGCTATTTAAAAACTTTAATAGCTTTTGGTTAGCAAGAAAACTTTTAGTTTTTAAAAAAATCGCAACTCAGAAATCCAATTTAAATAATAATATTGCCTGAACTTTAGTGTAAGATATTTTATATAAAAAAAAATACAAAAAAGGAGCAATTTTTAAATATATACTGCGACATTTTCACCTATCTTTGTGGTATTTTTTTGTTTCCCTTAATGCCTCTGGTTTTTTTTAATCTTGTCTTTGTAAGAAAGCTTGTCGGTGAATTTGAATGTTGTACTTTTTTGAGCAAAGGGCTTTTGTTTTAATCCTACTGGAATATAACCTGGAGAGGTTTTAAGAGGGTAGATACGTCCATCTCACTTGCAGAACTTGAACCTGTTTCACCCCCTGTGTGATTTTGACATTTTTCTCCATCTTTTGAAGGCTGGCAGTCGGCGGTTCCGCCGGAGATAAAAGCGATATGACTCTGCTTTGAAAATTAAGCCTTTATTTACGTACAGTTTTGTTTCCGCTCGAAACAAGGAATGCATTTCCGGTACTTTTTAAAAATAAACTGACAACCGGGATTTTACCCTTCCTAATTGCGTCTTATTTACACTTTGTATTTATATCCTTAAAACATTCTTAACCGAAAACTGTTTTCAAGGATATAATGATTGATTATTGTAATACTTAGATGCCTGAAAATATATTCACCCCCTATTTTATTTCTTCGTTAAGTGTAGAATATAGATTTATAAGGTGTTTAAATTTGCACTCCAATAAAGATCCGTGTAATCTCATGAAAACCTTGATATTTTTTTATGAGTTTTAAGCCAATTGCTTAACTCACTATCATACTATAGGATTAATAAATATTTTATTATAAAGTAAAAAAATAAAGTAAATATTAAATATGTGCAATGTTTTCTTTGAAACAAGTTTGATCTATTATTAATAAAATAAACAAATTTTACTCTAAAACAGTAGTTTTGTTCCGTTAAATATTATTGTTCAAATTTAAAAAAAATCATATTAAAAAAACTTAAAGCTTTTAACAGCATTAAAAAAGTACTAAGCGGTATTAAAATAAACTTTAACGTTTAAGAAGCATTTCTTTAAATCATCTATTCTTGTCAGCAAAATTCAGCTATGGAACTGCCGGTAGGATTCGAAGTTACGCTCCCAAAAAGGGATATATATTCAATAAGACGCCTTAACCACTCAGCCTTGACTGCTATTGATAGAGTGGCAAATTGTATTGCATTAAACCGTTCCTTTCATGTTATTAGAAGCTAGTAATCGATAATGTAAGCACACTGTGACAAGTAAACCTTAAAGAAAAACGTTTAAAAAAATTTAAATAACCGGTAATAAAAATTGATACCGGTATCCCGGGGCTGTATTCCCTAATACACACACTACAGTGAATTTCTTTTTATATGTGAGGCAAAAATCAGTTTCGCTTCGTTTGATGTTACATCCTGTACAAGACAAGTCTTTTATATTGACTGTGACATTGCCGCGTGCGTACAATCTAATATTGTTTCCACGTGGTACTGTTACATAAAAATTTGATATTTAAAAAATGTGTATCACAACGTTGCTTGTATAAAATATCAAGTTACACAACATATGCGAAATGTACAATCAAAAACAGACATGTCAAAAATATGTAGAATTTATATATATTATACGTATTACTGGCAAAAGACGTTAAAGTGAATAGGTGAGTTTTGAAATAATCGAGTTTTAATGTTTAAGTCTCTCTGTTAAATAGATTTTACGACAATTTTTTAAATTTAGTTGTTATACGTTTAAATATCTCCCCTTCAATGTCTCCTCGGTAGCGTAGTTAGTAACGTGCGCCCCTAGCAATCCGGGAAATGTGGGTTCAATTCTCATCTGTCGCATTTTTTAAAAAAAACCAAAAAATGCAGGACTGAATGGCCATTGGGTTGAAAAATTACTTGACCTATAACGAGAGTCCTAATATAAATACTTGATGCTTATTTTGAAATTATTACCATCCAAATATGACAAAACTTTGTATAGTTTTTATTATTCTAAAGATCAATCTGACAGATTTTTAAAAAAGTCCGAAAATGCAGGACTTAAAACCCATTGGGTTGACCAATTGTATTACAAACAGTGAAAAATAATCAGTCAAGTCGTCTTCACATTGCCGAGATTCATATACTCCTCCTCCGGAATGGATATGTCCACACGGTGTAGATGCATATGCTCCGATTTGGGAGCGAGCATGGTATAAGAAGAAAAAGAATTCTCAACCATAAATACGATGAGATGTGAACATCAAGAATCAAAGTCATAAATTGAAACAACTTCAGTTGTATAAGTGAGAAATAAATCCTCAAATGTTGGATTTCTGTGTTAATTTTTTGATTAATAAAAAAATACAAACAGAAAAACATATTTTTACATACTTTTGGTTTTAAAAAATATGAAACTATAGAAAAAATACTTGGTATTTTACCAGAATTCTTAAACGAGACAGATCAATACAAATGCGCGATCGTTTTTATTGTACTATATACAAATGCTTACATCCTTTTTCCTTTCTACAGATGATATTAATATTATTGCGAAATAGCTGTATTATTTAAATTCAGTATTTTTTTACAGCAGTTTCTAGTAAGAATGTACTATCAAGTAGTAACATCAATTTTCAGCGCAATCCCAAATCGTTAAATTTAATATAAGTTGAAATTGTTAGTTTCACGTAACAATAAAATAATTCCATATTAACATATTTTATTGCACCTCTTTAGCTTTCATTTTACAGTTATTCAAATGTAGTAATATAATTTATATAGCGGCAATAAAAGCTCTATAATATCGCTGGCAAATTGAGGCTCTTCTCCAAATTTCCCAAGGAAAATTCACCTTACTCTCAGGTGACAAACCTTTTTAAATTCAAAGTTTCAATTAATCGATTCCTTTTATAATTATATTATAAAAAAAGTATATTTATTTATACCATGTTTGCTTTCAACGTGGAGTATATGGATCTACACAATGAGAAGATATCCACTCCGAAAGTGGACTGTATCGATCTCCAAAATGTGAAGACGTTTTGACAGATTATTTTCACATGAGAATCGTTTGTCAGGCAATTGTTTAACCCAATGAGTATCCAGTACTGCATCATTTTAAGATGTTTAAAAGCCGACAGACGGGGAATCATTCCCCGGATTTCTAGGCGCGCACGCTACCAACTACGCTACCAGGGAGATCTATATCTAAACGTACTACAAAACCACATTAATACAACGAAACACATATTTGTATACAAGTAAAGTGTCTTTTCAACTATGGGGATTTCTAGAATAATGAATGTGTTTTTTTGTTAGGTCGTTCATTCAAAATAGACTGAACAAAATATTTTTGTGACAAGTTAATCGAGTCATTTATTAAAATACGTATATTTCCTTGACAGTGTTGGGTGATAATCCTGCTTATTAAAGACCTGATTTCATTATGAAATATTCCAATTAATTGGTTATAATTTGAATATATCTATAATATTGGGTGTTATTTATTCACAAAGCCAAAAAATGCAAGTCAAGTGAGTTTACTTAACCTAACGTAACGTAATACAACATTGCAACCATTTAATTTTTCATTTTTGGTTACGAGGCAAAATAAATAGATTCATTTTTCAAAGTAAATTGATCAAAAGTAACTAACTTAGTGCCAAGAGGCAGGCGTGTGCTATTTAGAACCGCATTTCACGAATTCGATTCTCACAAGATGCTGGACTTAAAAAAAACCAAAAATACAATAATTACCACTTACTCAACAGGTTGATAAATTGGAAAAAAACTAATTTTCTAGTAAATAATACTTTTCAAGACATGTCTTTACATTGCGGACATCCATATGCTTCACTCCCGATGGTGACATGTTTTTACATAAATAAATTTTTAAATAATGCCTTCTTATAATATAAAAGTCAACTAATTTAATTCTTTAGAACTGTCGTGATTATTAGGGTAGTTTTAAAGATACATTTAGGTATTTGATTCCAGTTTTTCGATCCACTGGTTGGTGACTTATGCCTTTCAACAAAAGCCATTATTTTAACATGAATAGCGAGGTGTATAATTAAATGAATGTAATATTTAAATGCTGGAAAGGTGGATTTTAATAGTCTTTGTTTTTTTTACCTTTCTTTCTTTCGGGTAACACTCGTTTAGCTTGCAATTTTACGAAGCCTTAAATCATTATGTGTTCGTTCGCTTTTTGGCCACCGCTTAGCTATCGACAACCATTTACTTATATTATTTCAATGCCTCCAATTTTTTTTCATATTTTTTGTCCATGACCTTACAATATGTGAATCAACGTAGCCCTAAAATCAAAAGAGCACTTGTGCAGAAATCGAGTTTTGATAAAAAAAAGTTTAAAGACCTATTACACTAAACAATTTCAAGGCACCCTTACCCTTACTAAGTGCGGTGTAATAAGCCTTAAGCACTTAAATCACATACAAGAGACCACGCCCACTCTGCAGTAAGAGCACTTAATATTGTATAGTGTAATAGGCCTTTTAACCCTAGATTTGCGTCGTTCATAAAATGCTAATAACTATAATTGTTTTGTGTCTTTTACAATAGTAAAATAATTTTCAAAGTGCATTTTTATAATTATTTATTTTTATAAGTTTTTTTAAAAATTACTTATTTTCAATGCAATATTACACTGCTGAAATAACAAAATATATTACCAGTGTCTAAAGCTTTATTGTTAAACATTAAAATACAATATATTAAAATAAATTAAACTAACTGATGCCATTATTCAAGTGTTCACATTGCTTCATACCCCACGTTTAATTTACCATAGTCGTATAAAGTATATCCCCGGCAGTCGAGAAACTGACGGGTGCTTTTGCATCGTGGAATACCGGTTCAATTGTCACATTGCTGGATTAAAAAAAATGCTAAAATGCAGAACTGGATGCCCACTATGTTGATCATTATCTGAAAGCCATGTGTCTTGCAAATTAATTTGTCAAAATTTTAAGATGTCACTTTACGGAGATGCATATACTCTATCTTTGGCGCGCACATCTTTAGGACAAGGCTACGATAGATGCCGCAGCGTCAGAACAACAGCAGTAAAGCGTCGGTAACAGAAATGCAAAATAGCTATAAATAGGTGAGTGGGCATGTTCAGCAGCGCGACAACACGTTGTCGTCACAACAAACTTCTCACTTGCTCACTCACGTATGTATAGCTACTTTGCATCTCTGTTTCCGTCGTTTTGTCGCCATCACTCGTCACCTCGGCATCTATCGTGCCCGTGGCCTAAAGGCCTATTACACTACACAATATTAAGTGCTCTTGCTGCAGAGTGAGCGTGGTCTCTTGTATGTGATTTAAGTGCGTAAGGCTTATTACACCGCACTCAGTAAGGGTAAGGGTGCCTTAAATTGAGCATATTCAGCAGCGCGACAATACGTTGTCATCACAACACCTTTTTCACTTGCTCACTCACCTATGTATAGTTACTTTGCATCTCTGTTGCCGACGTTTTGCTGCTGTTGCTCTGCTATCGTACCGCCAGCTTTACGGTGTGTATATCTATATGCTTCATATTAATATAAAAATACGTGTCAAGACGAATTTAACTGTTTCGGGTATGTACAATTATAATAAGATTTCCGTTGGAGATGTTCACAATTTGTATTCGGAAGCATTATCCAAATTAATTATCATTTTTGGCAAACTCTTGCACTTCGATTCCTGAAAGGCAGTTTGAATTACTTACGATAGTACAACATGAAACAAGATAATAGTAAAAAAATGCTAGTTTAAGCTAGGTTAGGTTAGTTCATAATTTTTCCATAAATTATGCTACAAAGATAAAATTTATTAATAGCAAAATGTTTATTTCAGTTAATTTTCCTTGCAGTAATTTAATTCCTGAAAACTAGTTTTACTAATTCCGATTGAAGTAATAATTTAATATCAAATTCTTCATTGACATATTTATTATGAAAAAAATACAACCTCAAATTTGCAACCTCTATATTTTCCAATGGCAGTTGACCCCATGAATCAAGCGATCCAGAATGGGAATCCTGCAAGTGCCAATGCGAAATGTTTTGGGGTGGGTGGCGTCCCAGGGCAGTGAGGTGGCCGAGTCACTCGCCCACAATTTATAGCCGAATTACGTTTTTTACTCGGGCTTATAATGTGCCTGTAGTAGAGTGTTGGCACCGAAATTTTGCATTCAGTAATCATTAATTTATAGCTATTTTCAGCAAAGGAGCTTTTTTAAAGTTAACTTTCCGGGCTGTATTTCAGTTTCTGCTATAAATATAAAACATTATTTATTACGTGGGCCACACTGAAAGTTTTTCACTTCTGGCCACTTGTGAATATTTTAATTTCGATTAAAAAAATCAATTTTGGAATGCAACAGTTTTTGACAGGAAATCGTTAGTCAATTGTTTTTAATGTATAATCAAAGTTCATTTTTCGTACTGGAAATGGATTTAACGTGAAATTATTTTAAAGCGAGTTTAAAAGTGTAGCGTTCGTCTTAAAAACAGTTTTGGGCTGACCATATTTAAGTTCTGTGAACGATACGTTGTATTTAATCATGGCCGCGTTTTTCTCCATTAGAAGATTTGTAGAGGTATTTCGTTAATTGTGGTCATTGAAAAAAATGTGTCTATGTCAGACTACAAGTTAAATAAATTCCGTGGATCGCATATGACAACATTCCCTCAGGTGAGTAGGTCTCTTTCTTTGAAAACGGGTTGAGCGAATAGATAAGTGTTTTAAATATTGTTTTTTATATACCATGTGCGGTATCAAAGTGAAGCATATGGAATTATATGGTGTGAAGATATCCACTCCGATAAAGAAGTATGTCAATGATTATTTTTCACGAGAATTGTTTGCCAGATAATTGCTCAACCCAATGGGCGTCCAGTCCTGCATTTTTACATTTTTTAAATTCCACAGATGTAGGAATCAAACCCGCGATCCCCGGATTGCTAGGCGCACACACTAATTTCTACGCTACCGGGGACACAAATTTTAAATATATATACATATTTCAAAAAGCCATTATTAGTTTTATTAGGAATAGTTTTATTAATATATTTATAAGCTACGCAAAATATTGTATATGGTCCACGTATATACATTTAAAATATGCAATTTATACTAATAAATGATAGGATAGGAGCACGAAATTTATAAGTCGTATTATACAACTATTTTTCACGGTTATACGACATCGGCGCGCACAAAATAGCTGAGCACAAGACAACAAATCAACTGCGCAGACACAATGCAAACTGATCACAGAGAAATATTAAAACATTTTCAACTGAACTTACTTAATTAAAATATATTTAGATTAATAGTTTGTTTTGTACGCAAGTGTCTGGTTACGTTCATAATTACAGACATTAAATTAATACGATGGACTTGACTCGACCACGTGTTGCAGTTATCTAAAGATCTGCAACCACGTGGTCACCTGTCTGTCATTCAAGTCAACCGAATTTCTTTGTCTCACTAAATACTATCTAGAAAGTTTAACGGTAGATTGACGTTGAATTGTACAAGAATATATAATAGCAACAAAGATTTTTGTAGAGGCTATGTGGTATCCATACACTCCATATAAAGAGCGGATAAGGAAGATTTATAAGAAAAAAAGCTTTTCAAGCGTATGCGTCATGAATTAAACCAAATTTGGCAACAATGTTTTGAAAAATTTACCAAAAAATAAACTGTTTTTTTCAAAATCAAATTACGGAATATATCTTGATAATACACAGGTATTTTGAAAGCCTTTTTTATAATAAAAGTTCTATAAAAAGATAATGAATAGCTTTAATGAAAAAAATATGCTTATTTTATACTTAATTGCAGTCCCTGGGTTTTTTTAATAATCCCCTCTAAATGCGCAATGTAAATAAAACATAAAACTACATTTACTATAATTACGTAAATCGAGTGTAAAATGTCTTTCAAAATTGAAATCACAAAATATCCACTATGTCAAAACTATTCATTTGTTAGCAAATGATTATGTATTATTTAAATAAAATATAAAAATCTAAATATACTATGTCTTAATATTGATTTTTGTGTTAGTGTGAGCACTTCAATGTGTGCGCAGATGTCATGTGAGCATTTGTCATGCGTGCAGTTGTATATGTGTGCATTTGTCATGTGAGCACTTGTCATGTGAATGTTGCTCTATCTTTTTAAAACCATGTGTTTGATTAAAACTAGCAAAGCCTTACAATGCTGCCATAAAAAAGTGGTTTAATCAAAGAAACTTTTGGGGTACCTTGTATTATACATATGATATTATATATTTATGTATAATATAAAAAAATATTATTTTCGTCTACGCGGTGGACCGAGTATTGGAAAAATACATTTTCCTATTTTCTGAGATGGCGTGATTTAGCTCTTTTCTATGATTTATGCTGCAAAAGTTATTGGCCTAACCCGGCAACTTGACATTTACAGACAGGCCATTTAGCGTACAGCTCACTTGAAGAAAACCCACTTCGCCCATTCGAAATGAAATTGGTTGAAGCATATAGCGTGTGAAGAAAAAAACGGAAAGCGTAATGGTGAATTGGTAAAAATTTTCAGACTATCACCTCTGGGCGCCCGGCTAAGGCAATTCGTTTCCAAATATTTTCGTGCTTTTTTTTTGTTAGAGTAAATAATATTAAGGGTCAATATTGTAACACCATATTTAAGCACTCAATATTTTACAACCTTATACGAAATAAAATGATATAAAATTCGACGTATTGCTTTCAAAAATTGTATATATTTTAAAGGATGTGAATCTACACAGTGTGAAGATATTCACTCAGAAAGTGGAGTATAATGATCAATGTGAAGACATATTTTAGTAGATTAGTTTTCATCATATTTGGTTGTCAGACAAATTCTCAATGCAATGGCATCTGGTCTTGCATTTTTGCAATTTTTAAAATCAGGGAGATGTAGGAATTGAATCCGTATTTCTCAGATGTGAGGTGCGCCCACTAACCTATGGGCTACTGGGGACAATTAACAGCCCTAAAACATTCTTTTATCGTATCTGCTTGAATAGTGGAGCATATGGATTTCATCTAACCGGTAATCATGCCTAACAGAGTAACTATGAATTTTTTTAAATTTTAATTGAGTATCCAATCCTGCATCTTTGGATTTAAAAAAATCTTATAGCTATAGGGTTTAAACTCGCATCCTTTTACTCCACAGATTGCATCTATAAACATTCAGCCACCGGGAAACAACAATTCTAAAGTTTACTTAATACTCTGCTAACGCTTATTATGCCAAATGGAGAATATATTTTTTATATACCATGTTCGCTCCTAACGTGGAGCATATGGATCTACACATTATAGAGATATCCATCCCGAAGGAGGAGTATATGGATCTCCGCAATATGAAGATGTCGTGACAGATTATTTTTTTAACAAGATTTTTTTGTCAGACAATTGTTCAACCCAACGAACATCTAGTCGTGTAAATTCGGATTTTCAAAATCCGACGGATGGGGGTTCGAACCCACATTCACCGGATCGCTAGGCGCGCACGCTACCAACAACTCTACCGGGGAGATAAATTTTATATAAATATTTACTATATTTACTATATGTATACTACTGATTAAATATACATATATATTATCATTTAAGAATTATTTAAATAAACACAATTTCTATATAATTAGTAATTCAGCGCAATTAGCTGACAACCATTTCTCGTAAAATAGAATTTGTTAAAAATAAATTCTTACACTGTTGAGATTCATATTTTTTACTTTTGGGGCGAATTTTTAAAAATAAATAGAAAAATGAACGTCTCTAATACATTTTATTATATAAAATATAGCCCTCCAAATAATACGACCGAATTATGTCACGTTATGAAAATGGAATAGAACTTCCCCTTTTCAGTATCCTGTAACATGGCTACGGTTTCACAGAAGCTTTTGTATCCTGAAAAGCTTTCAGTGAAACTTTTTATTTGATGGAAATCAGAATGCCAAATCATTTCACGTTTGGCACTTACCGTGACATTTAAATACATATTATAACGTAATACAACGTTCATATTTTGACACGCCTAAGAAATACGTTTTATTCATTGTGATATTTTTGATTTCGCTATGAAAAGCGCCACAATATTAAACCAAGAATGAAGCTTCCAAGCTTATATTTAATTTAACGATTTTTCGTTTCAATGATCCATAAATATCCCGATTCAAATTATTTAAAAAATAAACGATAAGATATTTTCAATATTTTATTTTACTTTTTTAATGACAATATATATATATATATATAAATATAATCTCGCTCCCTATGAGGAGCATTTGGCCACCACTCCAGAATTCTCTATTACCTGCCAGTCGTTTTGCCAACTCTCAGACCATGCCGATATCCTTTAATTCTGCTGACTACGTCCCAACGGATTTTAGGTCACCGAAATTCCATCGGTCGAAAATAGAGACACACAGGATCCGCTCTCTTTGGAGGCAGAAGGTTTTTCTGAGCCTTTATCAGATCCTACAATTCATTACCGTACAGCAGAATGCATGATTCAAACAACTTACACTTAATGTATATATTTTACAACGTACATACAGCTGATTAAACTAGATTTTTTAAATAACGATAAAAACTGGAAGTTTTTTAAATTTAATTTAATTTATTTCTATCAAGCCCCATCAGAATCTAACTTAAATGGTGTTAATGGTTAGGTTAGGTTATTTCTAATGTTAGTCAAAAAAAATCTGCCAGGACGAATAAAATAAAAAAAAACTGCTGATATCCATATATTCTACTTTAGAAGTGAATATTAGTGCGAACATGGTAATACAAATACGTGTTCACAAAAGAAAAATACAATCAATTTAGATTATATGTATAAAAAATATAAAAAAGTGGTAACAATAAGAGAA